>JAKTSB010000352.1:0-17968 GCA_030579975.1 Blastobotrys buckinghamii (nom. inval.)
CACGGTTCGCTTTCACCGAGCAGACCGGGGTTCAATTCCCCGTATCGGAGAATGATCAGTTTCTATTGATTCTGATCAATTACTTTTTACTTGAGTGTTATATCTTTTAATGCAGGTATGGTTTTTTGAGGTTGTTGTTGTCCATGGTGATAAATTTCATGGTGCGCGGTTAACAAAAGCCGCACGAAATTTTTTTTCACGTTGAAATTTCTTGTTTTTGAGGGTGTGGGCCGCGCGCGCACTCGCTACAGCAACGCGTACTTTTCTGTTGTACCATCCTGGATGAATGGCCAACAAGTTTAAGGTACCTTTGATATAACCATAGATATAACTAATCAAGCTAGTGTAAATTTTGTTGTTCCTTTCTTATATATATTACGTATGTTATATATGAGTATGTTTAGCCCCTTATAATATTATCTATTACAATGACCATGCCAGTGTTGGTTTCATTTAAGCTATAGATTCCATGGCCAGCTGCAGGCGCACAGGGGTAAATATCAAAACAACTATATATATAGATGGATATATAGATAGCATTGATCAACTACGAGACTAGCTACATGATTGCTCAAAAATGTGAGCATAGTTCACCTGTCCTATCATATTATCTAGTTAAGTTGTAATCCATATTTTGAACCGACTACTAAAAAATATTTGAAATATTGTCGACCACAATGCCGATATTAATGCATCTTTAACTCATCTTTTTACAAATATAACATATACATTGCAATTGATGAATAATATTGTAAGGGACTAAACCTATGCGTATGGAATATACGTAATATATACATATAAAGCAAAGACAAACAAATTATTATCAAAACAATCTAATTGTACTAGTTTTTTAGATATTGTATACCCATTTAGCATCCGAAAAAACATAACAACATTAGATTTATAACAAGATTTTAAATTCAAATAGCACATACTGTGTGGCTATTTATAAGTCAATTGCAAAGCCGCTGGGAAAATTGAAGGCTATAAGCGAATTGTTTGTAGATTTCCGAAAACAAAAAAGAGGAGGAAACTGTACCCTTTTTATAGTTTTTTTTTTATACTGGCATGCGAAATATTATCTAGTGATAAGCGCTAACTATATCCAAGCGTCTATTTGATCCACTGATCTAAAGTTTATGACAACTTGGATGTGATATCAGTTCTTAATTGGAGTTTGTACGTGGCGTGTACATATGTATAGCTTGAGAAGTCATAAGTGATATTGCTCGTGTGGAATGTGCTGACTTGCGGACAATCTTAAGTTTATTTAATATATGGCCTAGAGTACCGTACTGGCCTTGGTGTATGTGTTAACGAGCACCCGAGCTATTATTATTATTACATGCTGGCTTTGAAATTTTATAATCTTCTATTAATTTTTTAGAAACCCATAATATGTATATGCCCAGCAGGTGTATACAAGAAGCCTTAATCTTTAAGAGTGATTTTAATGGCAGATGTATATAATGTATCTAAGATATAGATGATACCCTGTCTTGTATTTGAAATGGTTACAAACTATGCGTGGTTGGTTATAATGGGCCATTGATGTTTTGAAACCTAGTCTATGAAACTAACTGAACCATACCAACCTCTAGGGCCGCTTTTTGCATTCAACCATCGATCTAACAACATTCCTCAACGTCCAGTCTATTCAACATATTCTTCATTTGTCAAAAGTTTGATACTTTTGCAGTGCATAAGAACGCCTGTGGGCGCAGCCACGCTTAAAAACTCAGCTGCTTAAAGACCACTTTTAAGTGCGCAGTTTCTCATTCAGGCATAAATAACCGGGCCACCGACTTTTAAAAGTCTTTGGCGCTAGCTAGTGGAGAAATTTTCAACACCTCGACAAAAGAAGGATGGAGCGTATTAATTTTTGACAGACTGTTTATTGAGATCAATGAAATTTTCGCCACAAAAAACCAGGCAACAGCAATAATAAAGGGAACAAAAAATTATTCACCACCCTTTCCATTATCATACTATCTAGACCCTTTATAAACTGACGCAAATCCTACTTCTCTTTATTAAAACTTTAGAAGAACGATTTAACATATAAATATTGTACACTAAAGATGAGACTTCTTGTGGTACCAATCTCGTTAAAAGAGAGTATGGTATATTGTCAAAGAACATCAACGTTACCATTAGCAAGATCAAAGCCAAGAATAGATGATAGATTAGCAACAAAGGCAGCGGATTTTTGGACAAAATGGCAAAAATCAGATGCTAAATGGAAACAAAAGATTACAGGATGGGCAAATACAGCACTAGAAAAAATTAGTTATGATGAATGGAGTTTGAAAACTATTCCAGCAAGAAATGCAATTATGAGGAAAACTGAAAAACAAAAAGAATTGGTGGTTATTGATGATAATAATAAAAGTGATTTAGTTAAAGATTTGGAGCAATTGATTGTAGAATATCCATCAATATTAATGAATAAAAGTCAAGTTAATAAAAGATTATCTGATCTATCATTAAAAGGTATGACCCATCATAAAAAATATATGTGGATAAGTGCAATTGCAGCTCCTTTTACATTACCAGTTGCTGCATTACCAGTTATTCCTAATTTACCAGGGTTTTATTTATTATACAGAGCATGGTCTAATTGGAAAGCATTAGAAGGTGCCAAACATTTAAATTTTTTGGTATCACAAAATCAATTATATTATAAAGAAAATGAAATTTTAAATTCTATTGTTGAAAAAGTTGAAAATCAAAGTTCTGATGATCATTTATTATTAAAAGAAGAACAAATCGATTCAATATGTGAAAATTTAGAAGCAAAAGAAATGGCACCAGAATTACATCGTGCATTACATCAAGTGACGAAAAGATTGGATAATTTAAATAATAATCCACCAAAAGAATAAATAATAATTAATGTAAATACTAATACTTAAAGAACCTAATTATCTAATGGCAATACATTTGGCAAAGGCCCAGCTGGAGTGATACCAAATGGATTAATCTTATTATGAGATTTAGTATAATGATATTTGATATGGTCGAAATTTGTAGTATCTTTAAAAGCAGGATTATTCCAATATAAATTTCTCATCCATTTATGAATATGAGGATATCCAGTTCGAATATCTTTAATATTACATTTAAAATGTTGAACATAAACAGGATCAAATCTAATAATAGTTGGATATAATCTCAAATCAGCTTCAGTTAATTTATCACCTAATAAATAATCCCCCTTTGATTCTGATAAAATGTTTTCAACTTTATCCAAATGTTCAAATAAAATTTTAACTCTATTATCATAAACTTCTTGAGTTGTTGCGAATCCTGTTTTATAGACACCATTATTAATATTATCATAAATCCAACCATTTAATTCATCAATCTCTTTTGCTAAATTATCTGGATAATAAGTGACACCTTTTTTATCTTCTGGTAATAAATCATCAAATGCATAATATAAAAATCGAATAATTTCTGAACTTTCATTTGATACAATTGTTTTTGTTTTTTTATCCCATAATGTTGGTACAGTAGCTCTTTTATCATAACCTGGATCACAATGCTTATATAAATCAATCAATAATTTAGAATTATTAACAGTATCAGGGAATTTTTCATTAAATTTCCATCCTTCTTCACCTAAATGCCAATCAACAACATCAAAACTAATGAAGTCTTCTAATCCTTTCAATTTTCTTGTAATTAAAGTTCGATGAGCCCAAGGGCAAGCATATGATACATATAAATGATATCGACCTTTTTCTGCTGGGAATTTAGCATTTGGATCTGGTGAAATTACATCACGAAATTGAGCATTTTGTCTAACAAATTCACCATTTTTAATTTGATTTGGGGTAGTCATTTTTCTAATAAATGTTTGTTGTAGTAGTTGCTTTGGCTTTAATTGTGTTGTTATCAATTCAGGTTTGAATAGTTTAAACATTTTTCGTTTTAAAAAAGTGGAGCGGAAAATTGGCTGTTTTTATAGTTTTTTTTTTTTTTTTTGTTATTGTTGTAGGAGCAATCTTTTTTAGTAATTATGAAGATGATGGATGGATGGTGTGCAAGTGTACAAATTAATATGGCGTGGCTATAGTGCACGATCGATGGGGGGCAATCTGTAAGAGTGAATAATGGTGTCTTTGTTACTAAAGTTTGACTAAGGATTTGTTATTATGCATAACACATACCATATGGTAATGGAGCACCGAAATTGTGTGATGTGACCACGAAGCGAGGATGTTTAAGCAAACAGATTTGATCGCGCTGCGCGGTGCTCCACAATTTGTTAGAGCTGCTTAAGGAGCACCTCACCTCCATAGTGAGACATAATCAATCGAAGCTCCATCATTGCAAATTTGGTGTTTTACTTGCTACACGAGGTAAAATATTTCAAGGTGCAACTTGATATATTTCTGTAGGTTAGTAAACATCAAATGGATTTGACGATGGTGTGAATTTAGTGCATGCAGTTATGAGGATACTGACCAGTTCAGCCAGCAGCACAGTTGTGTGATTGGTAACAAAGCTGATAATCAACATGGTTACAAGCTTAAGAATTCATGGCTGCAAATTTAAACGCGATCGGTCTATAAATTTCCAAGTGTTGTGCGGCTATCCTGAATATATAGCTAGCTACAGTAGTTTTTAGTGCGTAGTGATGGAAACCGTTAAGATCCTAGGCACTTTATCTTTAAAGTTTCAACGGCCAATATCAATTTAATCATAATGATACTTTAATGAAAAAAGTATACATATATAGATTGAATGATTGTGTAGCATGCACTCTGAACAATATATATACAAACAACATTTATTGTGTTGTACGTATACAGTTGAACCAAGCTATTATAACATTGCATTCTTGCAATTTAAATTTACAGAACCTAAGTATACTATAGAGCATTATGTTTTAGAACCGTACTAATCAATTGTGCGAGTTAAAAAGTAGTTATGCTTTAAATTGAGGTTTGCAATTAATTTGCGTTTGGCCGTGCCTGAATGATCGATTTAAGACTGTATAACCTTATTATTAAACTTGTAATAAATACACTGCACAAGCTCATATGGATTTATAAACTGTGTAATGCTTTATGACTGCAGATATTTCAATGCATGGTCACTAATCTTCTATACTAAAAAAAAAAAAAAAAAAAAAAAAGATGAATTGGCTCTCCAACTTTTTTAAAACACGGCTACAAGTATAAAAACCATCTCCATAATACAGCACTGATGATAGAACGTTTAGCAAACGCGTCACAGGAGGATTACTTTAAACCTAAGATATAATTACACATACTTAAGTACTAGCTTTCCGTCACGGAAATTGTTTAAAAAGAAGTTAAGCGAGGTTTTATTGCTCTTCCCCTCTAACTTTAAATCAGGTCGCCCAGTACTAAAAAATCTGTACACTAGGAACAAAACTACTAAATCTACAGTGTAGTAAATTTTCAACGCTTTTAATACATCCAACAAATATAAACACCACAATAATAATTAATTATTATTATTCCCATCTTTAGAAAAAAAAAACACCAAAGATGGATCCAGTAAAAGAAAGTGTGATGATGGAGTTACTTCCAAAAGTACCACTAGGAATGTTTCCTGTACCCATAGATAATGTGCCAGACTTACAAAAACGAAAAGAAAAAACTTTAGTTAACATGTATTTCCATTTAATTAAAAATAAAATGGATATACCTGATTGTGGTAAAGATCCACCAATGGATGAACTATTGGAAATCATGAGAGAGGCTACTGAAAAGGTTGGGTTTGTTTATCCATATGATTTATTAAGAGAAGATGCAATTATAAAACCTCCACCTTCATCATTGAAAAAAAATAAAAAGAAAAGCTCAAATAATTCTAGTAATGGGGAAATTCCACCAGATGTTATAAATTATACTAATGATAAATCACCTTTTGCACAAATTGTATGCCATAAAAATCGTGATTTGACAGGTGTGGGTAGGTGTAGTTTAGATATAAGGTATCAGATTTTTCATTTTGGTAGGGCTTGGATTATGAAGGGATATCCAGATAACGATGATTTAAAGTATAGGTCTTTAAAAACATTATTAGATGAATCTGGGAATTTTTTTCTAAGTATGAATAGTGGGGTTGATCATGAGTATAATACTTTTGAAAGATTAGTTGATGTATTGTATAAAAGGTTTTCAAATTTTTTTAGTCTTGAAGCTTACCAAAAAGAATTAATCACTTTAATAAATACAGGAAGACAATTGTTAAAGAAAGGTTTAAGAGAGTACCTGAATTTATTGAAACAAATAGCTGTGTTACAGATTGGAATATTACCAGTTAGATTGTTTGGAGGGTATGTTTGTGATGCAGTACATTGTTTTGGGTATGGCCATTTAGCATTTCAATTACTCAAAAGTTATGATAAATTGGATTTATATAAAATTATTTCTATTATTGAGGATTCTGATACTTATTCAGAGGAGTGCAAAAATGCCAAGGAGAAGACAAGTAAAGTGGTAGCAAAAAAGGGTAAGAAAAAATAAACTTTATCAACCTTCATTGTACTATTATTATTAGAACTATTCATTATTTTATATCTCTAACAGATTTTATTTTGGATATATGTTAGTGAATTTTGCATTGGCTGATTCCTGTTATGCAAATTATGTTAGTACGCTGCACTTTGACTCAGTTATAATACAGATATCAATCAATCAAAAGACAGCCCTCCATACATGTTGAATAGACAATATTGTATCGACATATAGCCAGACGACTTTTATTTTTTCTTCTTTGCATAGATATCATGGGATACTATAAAAATAACGCATTATTTCGCAAGGTTTTGAATTCGCAAGCTTCCAGTTATTATAAACCACTTAGGATTATGGACTAGTTAACTATTAACTGTGAAGCATAGGGGTCACTGTTAACGAAACTTCATACTAAAATACTTTTTTTAGAATTATATTTGAAGTTCTCGAGAACGTTCTTGTGGAAAAGAACTTGCGTCAGTTGAGACCTTGAGTTATAACATAAATAGATACCAGCGGATTAACTGCAATTTTATATATATAGCTGCAGCTAATATGATTACTAAGTTTCCAATCACTTCACATTTCATAAATATTGATTACTGTGTGCACCAAAAACTGCATCTTAACCATCAAAAAAATTTCATATATACAAACTTAAATTCTCAACATTATGCCTCGAATAACAACTGAAATACTCACAACTAGAGAAATATTGATAACTGTCAGTCATCAACAGTTTTTAGCGACGTTCTGATAGTTTTAAACTAATTGTTGAATCTGGTGATGTGCAGCTGAAATTAACTGGGAAAACTCTTTGGCGCTTGAAGAGTAACGCTCAAGAGAATTATCATCTCAGCGCTAAAACCAAACCATCCGTGACGGATCTTTACCCCTTAAGCTTTAACAAGAACAGTGACTCGAGCTCAAACTAAGCATAGCATAAAAACTAGGGCTTTTGAAATTAATCTACTGAATAATCTTGATTATGAAAAAAAAAAAAAAAAAAAAAATACCCACAATCAACTTCATCACATCACACTTTGATCCCCAATTAATAACGTCTCGAGTTACTATTGCACGAGGCTAAGGAATTATAATCAAGTCTAGTAAGTGATTTTTCGGTGGTTTTAAGGCCATTTTAAGAAAGGGTGTGAATCAATTAGTTGGTATACAAATTTGGAATATTCAACATCGACCATATAAAATCTACTGAATTACAGGTTATCCATATCTAATATATATATTTTTTTTAAAAAAAAAGTTCCAAGAGAACAATAGATCAATATAAAACACCCAAAATACAAGATTACAATATAGAGATAGAAGAAAAAATAATGCAATCGGCTCAAGAAAATCTAATCAATCGTATCCCCAACCTCCATCCAGATGCATTCCCTATCCCAATTGATCAGATAGATTCACTTCAAAAACGAAAAGAAACTACAGCAATAAATATGTACGTTCATTTAGCCAAAAATAAACATGATACACCAGCAATAGATGAAGTTTGTACAATAGAAGATTTACTAAAAATTCTTAAACCATTGGCAACCAAAGCAGGATTCATATACCCCTCGAAAGAACTCCAACCAGATTTTATTGTAAAAGAACCAAACCCTAACCCTTCTTATACTGGAGATATATCACTTCTCCCCAAAGAAGTAGTTCAATACATGAAAGATTCATCACCATTTTCACGCATAACCTGTCATAGAGATAAACAATTAGTGGGATTTCATAAATTTAAAAAAGATATAAGACATCAAGTACATTTATTTGATATTAATTATAAAGATTTACATTTACCAAAGGATACTAAAATTATGTACGAAAGTTTCAAATTCTTGTTAGATAATAACGGACATGTTTATACAGATAGGTTGGAAGTTGATATTAAAGATAGATATAATTATAAATACTATGCCAATATATTATTTGATAGGTTTTCAAATTTTAAAAGTATTGAAAATTATCAGAAGGAACTAGTTAGTGTAATTCCAAAGGGGGAAAAATTGTTGGAAAAAAAACATTTTGCTAAATATGTACAATATTTGAATTGGGTTGCATTTTTACAGTTAGAAATGATTCCTAAGGAGTATTTTCAAGGATTTGTAGCTGATGCTTTGAGTAAGAACGGGTATGGTTTGGTTGCATGCCAAGTTATGAGTTGCTGGAAGTATGATGATTTGGTTGGATTGATTTTCTATTTAGAGTTGTGTGATGAATATGAAAAATGAAGTTGATCATCCAAAGAAGTTATTATGATCGATTAATCTTTTTAAATATACCTTAAAGTTTAGGATATTAGCTTATTGGCTTTGAGTTCTAGTTTTCCATTAAATAACTGATCTAGTCAAGTTTAAATAACTATCAGCAGATTCATATGCATTATATGTACCTGATTCGATCTCTAGTTGAATATGTGCCCCTGCTATATAAGTTCCAATAGTTGGTGGTAATCTCATTTGCTGCTCTAGTTTATATGAATGTTGAAATTCTGTTATTATATCCATGGTAACTAAATAACTTAAAATATAACTAATTGGTGAATGGCTAAATATATCCCAGATAAATACTTGGAATTTCAATTGAATTTAATACATATATATATCAATACTTCAAGGCTTCAATTAATAAGGCATAAAGTTTGGTATTTCAAAATAAACCAACCAATTGATTTATAAAGTTGTTGCCTATTAATTGATGAATTGAAATATATATACTCGCTTGATCATGATTGCAATATATAGTGATTTTACAAGCATGGGTATCCTATTAAATAATCAGTTAAGGTATGGATATTTTAATTTTGGATATATGTAATCTTCTATATTGATTGGTCATATACTTTCAATATAATTATAACTGAAATATCCTTTATTTAAATTTGTACGATCAAAATGTATACTATATTTGTTTATAAATACCATTGTTGTTTCACTTTCAAAATTTAATATCCAGTCTTTCAAAATATTAGCCTGAAGAAATTAGCCTAGGCTGTAACTACAACATTACACCAAATATATGACGCTTTAATTATCCTTTGAGAGTTCTAATCAGCATTTGCTCAATAGAGGCTTTTATATATTTTCTAAATCAAAAGTACTCTAAATGTCTTAAAACCCATGCTTTAACCAAAGACATTAGCCTAATCGGATTTTCTTACGCTAACCATATAATCTTCCGGCTGTACATTTGCCACAATCTTATCTCTAAGCCATTGATATTGATTGACTGCACAACAGGATTATCCTTACTACAACTACTACTGAGGGCATTCAGTTATAACCATTATTAACACCAAATCAAAACAGGGGTATTCACTGTTAACAATTGCGGGTTCTAGCAGCTTAGTGATCCAATTTTGTGGTAAGTTTGTAGTGTACACACAGGGTTGATAAACTTTCTATTTACTAGGCTCTAATAGATACATCGCTATAATTAATAATAATTGATAGAGGCTTTATAATGAACTAAGTTACTTCGCCGGGTATACTATATATATTACAATACATATGTATTTGATTTATCTGTAGCCTTGAAAATCCTAAGCTTTTTCTGTTTATTGCTTTAACCTTATTTTGATAATAGTACCCAGGAGATGTATGGAAGTTAGGTCCAATTTTTTATAGCCCCAGGTTTTATTCTTACTACAGATCATGATTGTGCTCAGCTAATCAATCATTACCTCAGCCAGCACATCGCATATCATTATACTAATCTCTAACTATCAGAAGATAGTTCTCTACCACCTCTAAGATACCCTTCTCATAACAAATACATCTCCATTGGAATGCAATTTCTCTAAAAAACCTTTTTTTCAAAGGCTTGTGAAACTTTAAATTTTATACTACAGTAAAATAATAATACTCACACAATCATTTGCGCGAGCGCAGTTATTATACGCGGGTACTACCATTCAAGTAGTACTAACTACCCTTGATTACCTAATGCTTCCTCAAACTTCTCACTCACACAATCTTTTTTTCTTTTCTTTAAGGAAAAAAAAAAAAAAAAAGCATCACCACTCTGAACGCTTGAAAACTCAATAACTTCAGAACTTTTTTTTTTTATCTTTTTATATTTATTAGCATATACCATAGCATATTTTACTTCAAATACCCAATACTACTCCTAGACATATACACAAAGCATTCTACTAAGCATATAACAACGCATTTTATTCAGCTTAATAATAATAGGTAGCTAGTTCAACACAAACTAGTTATTTCTTCTAGTGCATTAAACCAATCAATGAATAATTAGAGTCTTTTTAATCAATAAAATACAGAATGAGATTTAGAATTCTTGAATGGTTTTCTATCATTTATATTCTAATATTTACACATGTGATTTTTGCAGGATATTTTAATCAACAAGGTGGTAATAAATTAGGTCAACAAGAAGATAGACTTATAGGGTTAAGTAGTAGTAGTAGCGGTGGAGGAAATTTCGATGATCAAGTGTTACCATATTATGATAATATTGAATATAAAAGACAAATACCTGGAAGCTCTTTACAAACAAGAAGACGACATTTAAGTGGATGGAATCTGGCTGATTTTGTTTTAGTTGCAACAGTTGATGGATCATTACATGCAAGAGATCGAAATACTGGGTTAAGTAAATGGTCTATACCTGGTAGTGGGCCATTAGTTACTGTATCAAATACAGATTTTATTAATGAAGAAGATGCAGAATTAACATGGATTGTTGAACCAATGGGGGATGGTGCATTATATTATTTTACAGAATCAACAGGTTTAAGAAAAATGCCATATTCTATTAAACAATTAGTTATGGAAGGTCCATTTTCGGTTGATAATGATGATAAAATTTATACTGGTAATCGTCATACAACTTTATTTAGTATTAATGCAACAAATGGGGAAATTATTAAAGGATTTGGTGGTGCAGAAGATAGTTTAGGTAAACCAGTTTGTCCTGCTAATTCAAGATTAGATAATGATTATTTAGATTTTGATGATGATGAAGGACTAATTGATAATGGATCTTTTATGATTGGTAAAACTGATTATAATTTGGCTATTAATGGGAAAAATAATACGTTTTGGAATGTTACTTTTACAAGTTGGGGTCCAAATAATATGGATGCTGATTTGGCTGAGCAATATACAAGAAGTAAAGATAATTTTTATGTTACACCAATGCCGAATAATCAAATTTTAGCTCTAAGTGCAGATCAAAGAAAAAGTTCTAAACCTGTTATTTGGGCTGGTTCATTACCATCAATGGGGGTTGAAGTTTATGATATTATGAGGAATCCTCATCGTGATCCAAATGATCCATTAGTATTATTACATCAACCTGAATTTCCAAAAGAAAGTTCATTATCTTTCAATTTGGATCAAAATACTTGGAGTGGAACATATATTGAAAGAACTGATGATGGTCAATGGTATGCATTTTCTGGTAAAAATTTCCCATCATTAGTTGATGCAGCTCCAATTGCTAAATGGTGTGAAGCTAAATTGAAAAATAAACAATTACCAAAAAATGTTTTATTTAAATCTTTAATTGGTGTGCATCCTGATGTTGCATTCCATCCAACTATTAACAATAATGAACTAATAGGAATTGAAGGTTCAGTTCATTCACCTTTAGGTATTGATCCACCTGTTAATGGCAAATATACTTATAATCATTATAATCAACGGAATCCTAATAAAATCCCACAAGAAACTGGTTCTCAAGCTGCTCCACCTATTGCTCCTTTACCATATGAACCAACAAGATTAGAAAGAATTGGTGCATATTGGTGGAAAATTTTCCAAAGAATGATTGAAAACCTGTTAACTTTATTAATGATTACAGTTTTTGGATCTATTGCATATAGATTTTTACCACCAAGTGTTAAAAATATGTTTCCAGATTTTAGTAAAATTAAATTTCAAATTCAAGATCAAGTTATTGATATTCCTACTACAATTGAAGATTTTGAAAATAAGGATAAAGATAAAAAGAATGATTTCAAAGAAGAAGTTAATGAAGGAGAAAATGTTGAAGTGGATGATATTTTAGAGGAAGAAAAAATTCAAACTAATGAGAAGAAAAAAGTTTCAATTATTGAGCCAGAAACTAATAATACTAATAATACTAACAATAATAATGAAAATGAAGAAAAAAAGGGTAAAAGAAAACGAGGAAGTAGAGGTGGTAAGCGAGGTAATAAAAACAAAAGTAATAATAATAATAATAATAAACAAGGTAATGAAGATAATGATAATGATGATGATTTACAAAATGCCAAATTAATTACCAAAAAATCTAGTGGTACTGAAATTCAACAAGATAATAATAACAACAATGAAGTAGCACCATTAAGTATAGATGTTGAAAAGATTCTAGGGTATGGTAGTCATGGTACGGTTGTTTATAAAGGAGAGTTTGGTGATAGAGTTGTAGCAGTTAAACGAATGGTATCACAATTTTTTGATATTGCATCACAAGAAATTAAATTACTGCAATTAAGTGATGATCATCCAAATGTTATACGATATTTTTGTAAACATAATGAAAGTGAGTTTTTATATATTGCATTAGAATATTGTATAGGAAGTTTGGAAGATTTAGTTGAAAGACCTTATAAATTGAATGATGGTATTCAACTTTATAATAATGCAAGATTAGAATTCAAAAACAAGGATGTTTTGTATCAAATTACTAATGGGTTAAGTTATTTACATTCATTAAAAATTGTTCATCGAGATATCAAACCACAAAATATTTTAATTACACCACCAAAGAAAACTGCCAAATCTGTTGATAATTTGGCAAATACTTGTCGAATTGTTATTAGTGATTTTGGATTATGTAAAATTTTGGAGCATGATCAATCAAGTTTTAGACAAACTACTGCACAAGCTGCAGGAACAGTTGGATGGATTGCACCTGAAGTTGGTAGAAGAACATGGTCAAAACCAATTGAAGTATCAAATTCATCGTCATCATCATCATGTGATATTTTATCAAATGGGATGGATAAACAACGAAGATTAACAAAGGCTGTTGATATTTTTTCATTAGGTTGTGTATTTTATTATGTTTTGAGTAGAGGACATCATCCTTTCGGTACTATTGATAAAAGAGAAGGTAATATTTCTGATAATTTGTATAATTTGGAAGAATTCGATGATCCAAATTTCCCAGATGATGGACCTGCTGAATGTAAAGATTTGGTATCAAGAATGATTGATAATGATCCATTACAACGACCAGATGCAACAGAAATTATGTCACATCCATTTTTTTGGAGTAAAAAGAAAAAATTGGAGTTTTTATTTGTTGTTAGTGATTGGATTGAAACTTTGGGTAGAAAAGATAATCTTGAATTATTAAAAGAATTGGAAAATCGAGCTATTAAAGAAAATACTGTTGGTGAAAAAGGTTGGCCTGCAAAATTTAATGATGATTTTAAAGCTGAATTAAGAAAAAATCGTACTTATGATCCAGAACATATTCAAGGGTTACTAAGAGCTATGAGAAATAAAGGTCGTCATTTTAATGAATTACCTGCCAAATTACAACAAGAAATGCCTTATCCTGATGGATATTATACTTATTTTTTGAAAAGATTTCCAAAACTTTTTATGGTTAGTTATAAGTTTGCAAAAGATTATTTATATGATTATGATCATGTTAAAGTGATACTTGAAGAATCTAATTTAAACAATTAAAAAAAAAAAGACTAATATTATTATTTATTTCTTTGTAAAAATTTTGTTATTTATTTATTTAATATATTATTATAATTATTCTATATATATATTGATTGTAGTTTTTTTTAAAAAAAAAAAAAATTAAAAACCAAGAAGCCGCACTGGAATACCGGACCACCGGCCAATCACGCGTAAAAAAAAAAAAAAAAAAACTTGCACCAAATGTTCCCAATGAAACATTTTTTTGAAAAAAATTTAGATCAAAAATTTTTATCAAAAATAGTTTATCTCTACTCACCATCTACTAACTAACTCACCTTTATTTATTAGAAGAAAAGAAAAGAAAAAAAAAAAATGGGAAAGCCGACAAATAGAGAATTATTGACAGCAGGTGATGAAGTGTATGCTCGAAAACGTGCTGCCAAACAAGAACCAAAAGAAAATGTCACATTTGATAGAGAAAAACGTAAAGAATATCTAACAGGGTTTCATAAACGAAAAGTACAAAGAAAAGAATATGCAATTCAAAAAGCAATAAATGAAGAAAGAGAAGCTAAAAAGGAAGAAAAACGAATGATTAAAAAAGAACGATTAGAAAGTGCAACTAAAGATTTGGAAAGATATAATAAACAAATTGCAGAATTGGTTGCAAGACAAGATGGAACTTATGAAAGTAGTGATGATGAAGATGAAGAAGAAATGGATAAAAAAATGAAACAAAAGAGAGGTATTACTGCAGATAGCAGTAGTAGTAGTAGTAGTAAGAAGAAGAAGAAAAATGAGGATGAAGAAAGTGAGAGTGATTTTAGTGATTGGGAAGGTATTGAAAAGAATCCAAAAGGTGTATTAAAAAAGAAAAATAAGTATAGTGATGACGATGGTAATACAACAACTGTTACAATTGAATCAATGGATTTAGATAATGATTCAATAATTAATAATGAAATGTTAAATCAAAATGCAGTGGATTTAACAATAAATGAAAAAGTTTTAAAATCAAGTTTAGAAAAAGCTGAATTACATGCTAAACATTTAGCAATGATGAATAGTAAAAGAAGTATTAAAAAACAACAATTAAAAATTAAAAAACAAAAAATAAGGCCAAAACAACAAAAAAAGAAAACTTTAAAGAAACGATTTTCATAGTACTAATTAAAAAATAAAAAGAAAAAAAGAATATATATATATATATATACATTATGCATCATAGGTAAGAGTTAGTTTAATGGAATAGTATGAGGATTAGAAGCATAATCATACTCAATTCTTATAAAACACCACATCCATCTTCTTAAAATTTCAAAAAGTATGATTAAAAAATATTGTACTTCAGTATTTGGAACTTGATGTGTAAATTTCATAATCCAAATAAACCTTAAAATTAAATCAATAATTGTTGCAAATAAATAAAAAACTTTATAAAAATAAATAGTAGGTCTTAAGAAATTATTTTTTGAATTTATTGAACCCAACCCCCAATCACATCTTATATCCCATATAAAAGAATATAATGAGCATATAAAACTAATCAACCCCCAATAAGATTGATACTCTCCATTATTTTTTTTAACAATATAAGCCATAAAAATCATTGGGAAATTGGTAAAATATTTACCCAAATTCATCAAATGGAGTTTATCTCCAGTACCAACATAATCAATCCAACATTGCCTCAATCTAATAGCAAAAGGGATACAACTGACTAATGGGATTATAATACTAGTTCTAGACATTTGTTCTTCATCATTCTTCAACAAAACCATACAAGTATCAGCCAAAACTTTAGAATAACTTGTCAATGCATCTGAGAATAATATATCCGGAATCCTATTCTCCAAATTAATCTTACCAAAAATACATCTCCTAATGATTCTTGTAAATAATTGTTTACCTTGGCCAGATCCAGGGTATACTAATATCACAAGATTTAGTAACAACCCCAAAAATGGAATATACTGTCGAATCACTGAATCTAAAGGTTGAACTAAATAAATAATATAAAATAACAAAGATGAAAATAATAATTGTCGGAATAATTTCAGTGATCCTTGTTGAAGTGATATTGAAGTTGCTGAAGTTGAAGGAGAAATTTTAAATGATGTATGAATATCAATGTGTGATTTTTGAAGGTACTTGACTAGTAAATGGTAGAGGTAGGGTGAGAGGGTTAATAAGGTGGATATGCGGAATGGTAGCGGGTATTTAGCATTCAATATCTGATTCTCCATTGTTTTAAGATTCTTTCTTTTGATGCTATTCGTGCTTTTTTTTTTTTTTTTTTTAAACTGGTACTTAGTTTTTACCCACCAAGTTTCACTACGTCTATGAGTATAATAATAACAGGCTGAGAAAAGGATATATCTATGCAAAAATGTTGAGATGATGGTGCGGTGGAGAGAATTGGATTATGTAAATATTGAATAGTTTTTCAGAGGTTGTTGATGTAGAGTGAAAAAAAAAAAAAAGTGATGTTAACAACTGGTGATTTGGCGTTTGTTTGGTGAGAAAAAGAAAAATAAAAAAAGGGGAGCGGCGTGCGCGGCTGAATTATAATTTTTCAGAAATTTTATGGCACGGCTATATCCATATTGGATGAATACAAGCGATTTTCAAGGACTAGACGAAGATAGTAATTAATAATGATTGATTCTTCAGCGTGCTTTTCTGAAATCAATATTGCATTGGATCATGTAGAAAGTTGATATGTGGGGTTTTGTATTTAATCCACCTTAGTTGTATATATATGTATGAGTTCATACCATGCATGTTCCAATACTGGTAGATACTAGTTTAACTATGTATGCATGTATATATATAGCTACGGTATACTGTATATACACGACTATATAGGTATTATACTAATTTACTGATTGAATTTAATAAATGGCTGTAGATATAGTAAATTAAAACTTATAGAATTAAAAATCATTCTATAGCTAGCTATATATCTAATACTGATCGATTCTGTACATGCAATATTGTACAACAACTAGTGTATACGTACTATACAATATTGATATATACATGTATATATATAGCGATCTCTTATTTAATTATAATGTGTACCCTTATATCTACCATTTAGAATAAAACTAAAGATGATATTAATTCATAAAACTGATTATCAAGCTTTTTTGTTAACTGAACGACTAAGGATATGTGTATTCTGCAAAAAGAAGCTAAAATTCCACAACTGATTAGATATATATACTAATCAGACTCGCGCGCGCAACCCATGCATGCAACTAAATTTTTCAATTTCAAAAAAATTACACCACATTTTCCACACATATATTTTCAAAATCATTATCATAACCTCAAAATTTTCAAATTTTTATAAGTCAATCAATTTGAAAGATATTTTGATAATTCAAAAACCAAAAAAGAAAGGAGTTATTGATTTGACCCAGGATCGAACTGGGGACGTTCTGCGTGTTAAGCAGATGCCATGACCAACTAGACCATCAAACCAGAATTTCATGTTTGCTGCAAAATATAATGTTAACTTTGATCTGTGTTATTGCCGCCTGAGAGCGCGAAGAAGAGAAATAGATGGATATTCACGGGTAATAGAGGTGGATATTGAAATTAATAAAATAAAGTGGAAACTGTTTGGGGTTTATGGGCCAGTTTCAAGAGATGAATATTTTTGGAAGAGATTTGGAAAGTATCTAGAATCTTCAACAATATCGCAATCAAATATACCAACTTTAGTTATGGGGGATTTTAACACTGTATATAGTGCAAGAAATGACCAAGATCAACCTGATGCAACACCACCAATTA
>JAKTSB010000353.1:0-17705 GCA_030579975.1 Blastobotrys buckinghamii (nom. inval.)
AATTTTTTTTTTTTTTGTTTTTTTTTTTTTTTTTTTTTTTTTTTTTTTTTTGTTTTTTTTAGAATAACTTTGTTAGGTTAATAAATATATACAAACTATGCTATAGTTTTCAAATAAATAATGCTAGTTTAAAAATATGCAAAAACAATCGTGTTAAGCTTTTTGTATGGAACGCGTCACACGGAAAAAAAAATAAATAAAAAATGCGGCTCATGCCATAATTGGTGAATTTGTTGATACTTTTTTAACTTCCAGTTTATCATTAATCACCCATAAACATGATCCCAAATGATAACAAACTTTTTGTAAAAAAACATCAAATATAATCAATAAATCGTCATTTTTATGCAGCTTATAATTACCAACAAATATCCAGTATCTTGAGTTATGATGAGCCAATCGACAATTTTCATATTGCTCAAATTTTGGTATAAAAAATAAATTTTTCCATTCTTTTAATGTTAATAAATCACAACAACTGACCAACCCATTTTCATCGTTAATATGTATTAAATGAGTATCACTACAAAATAATTCACCCTTTGATACTATACCATCATGTGAATCTGAATTTTCTCCAACTCTTCTTTTTCCATGAGTATATAAATCATAAACAAAAACATTCCCACCTTTTAATCCCATGATAGAAATATATCGATGATTTACTGCAAATTTACTTTCTTGAAAAGGATGCTGAACTACCATTGCTGTTGTTAACGTATTATCAGTATCAAACTTATCACAATATTCTTCGCTTAAAACCCTTCGAATTGATGAACATGAATAAAACATTGGCATCCCAACAGCTGTGACATATCTATTTAATGGATCAACATCAAATCTTGTTTCATGGCTTTGAGTTTGATCTGCTGGAAATTTGATTGATTTATCATTATCTCGAACCACAAAGCCTTCCTTTGTTTTTTCAACACCTAATTTTTTTTCATTTTTTATATCTAGAGTTTCCCCGGTTTCAATGTTTAATACTGTATCATTGTTTAATAATAAAACTCCACTTCTTGGATCATAATGATGATATATTCGAGTATTTATACAAATATGATTGTTCCTATTTCCATTTTTGAGATCAAATTCTTCGGTTTGAGGATATTGTTCCACAATTTTATTCCAATTTGAATTTGTTGCTGCAAACTCCATTAATGCTCTAGTATACCATTTCCCGACTCCTTTGAACCTATAATATTGTCCAACACAGTTATCATTATTATCATGAACTAAGGCGAATTCTTTGTAATTATCGTCCAATGATTTAATAACATTCCGAAAGTATTTGCAAGTACAACCTAAACTTAATATATCTTGAAAATTGTTAAGATGGTTGAATATTGATTGTACAAGTTCCGTTGGAAGGTTGTGTAAAAGCATTCTTCAATTTTACTATAGTAATAATATAATAAATAAATAAAGAAATGATTATTTTTTTGTTCTATCGTCTGATGAGTAAAAAAAAAAATAATACTAAAAATATAAAAACCGTTATATATATTAAAAAAAATTTAAATGTAAAAAAGTAAAGGCTTTGGGTAGTAAGCAAAAAAATATTCAAAATATGATTTAGAATAGCGTACCTCTATCAAAGACAGGGACACTGCAGGTGGTGTATTAAAACTCCAAATCAGCTTTTCTTTTTCAAACCACTGATTGCGATGGACTGCTAAAAACAACCCCCCCAAATTTTTTTATATTTTTTTTTAGTATGTTGGTAGAACTGACAGCGATTGCTTCATATTATTTTGGTACACGCGATAAGTTGCTGATAAAGAGAAGAAAAAATTGTACAATGTTTTGACCTTATAATATGGATTCTGCTACTGTGAAAAAAAAAATTACAAACCCTCTATTCATATATCTATAGTAACTGTTGTTTTGAACCCCTTTTAATACTGAAAACATCAAACATAGCCTGTTAAATCTCTTTAAATATTTGCAACTAAAATATTAAAAGAATGATAAACCAGCTGTAACTTTTAGCTCACATACATATTTCTGGTTTCTTGTCTCATTTAAGTTGCTATTCTCTGAGAGAAAGCGGCGCGTCTCTATAGAAACTAGATTGTCAATCCTTTTAAATTTTTTTGCGATGCTGGAAACTTTGCTTTTGTAAAATTCCCGTGACTTTTTAGTACTGCTTAATACTTACATGAGCCTGAATAGATCTTCACTTTTTCTCGGCCCATTAATGTATGGATACTATATATAAATATCCGATTCTTAACCATCGTACAGGTTACAAACCTCAAAGTTGCTATATCCATATTGATCATTGATCAATACCAGTGCACACGTTTAAGGATCCCTAAAGAGGGATGGATCTTTAGGCCCGGGGATGGTTGTAGGTAAACAAGTCCTTAGAGACCATCCATATCCATATGGATATAAATATATATAGTGGTAATTTCCTATTTTCAATAGAACCACTCTTTCAGTGCTGATCCATCAATACCCACATCATCATCAACGGTTAAATAGCAACTACCAAAATACAATACGGAAAAAGCTTTTCAAAATTGGCTCAATAATTTCATTTAATATTTCATTTAATATTTAAAATACTTAACAATGTTAGTAAAATTTTCATAATGATTCATCAAAAAATCTGCAAACATTAAAACCAGAGTCAGTAAAAAAGGCAATAACGTTTATCCACAAGGATACAAGTATCCAATCGGTACAGGTCTGTGTGAAATTTTTTCATCATAAAAATCAATGGTTTTAATGGTTCCAGATTTTGAGTCTGCTAAATATGTGCAGTAGCGCACTGAATAGCACAATAGCGCACAAACTAAACAGAATGATGAATTGGATTGATACTAATCAACATGATTATAGCAACACCATCAATTATATTTTATGACAATAGCAATTACTATAATCATGTTCATCAATACTTTTATAATATTGTACTTACTATCAAAGGCGTCAATTGATAAATGAAAAAAGGAAAGCAAAAAAATAGATGAAAAAATTTTCCAGCTTTTATAGCCGATACCAGCAGCGCACTCACCTACACCAGGAAAATTTAGAGCGTATAATTTTAAAGCGTATATTTCAGAACAAAAATTTTCTACATAAATAAAAAATAATAGGCCTATTACAATAAAACAGTGTAAATGTCATCACGGGTAAATAAGAAACAGTAACAAAAAAAAAACCTCCATCATCATAATAATAACAGAGTTAAAAAAAAAAAAAAATCAAGAATCTAGTTACGCGTCGCAGATATCACTGTCTTCACTTGTAAATGGAGATACTAAACTCCCCATATTACAATTTAAAGCATGGTATAATAGATTTCTTGCAGCATGATCACCAGTCTGAAATGCGCCATGAACACATCCATTGCCAATTTCAATACAATGTTCACCTGCAAATTGAATATTAGAATCTTTAGTATCTTCTAAAAATTTATACCATAATTCAGGTTCATCACCAACCCTAACACCAGAATAACTTCCAAATCCAGCCAAAGGATCTAAAGTCCATTTAGTTGTTTCTAATGAAACACAATTTGGTAAAGGTTTGGATTGATCTGTTCTAATTAATTCAAATAATGGTTTGAAGAATTCATAAACTTGATTAGTTTCCATTCTTTCTAATTTCTCAGTTAAAGGTTGAGCAGTTTGAATACATAATTCTTTAGTACCATTCATAACAGTCCATAAATTATTAATAACAAATGCATGACTTAAAACTGAATTTGGATCACCAGAACTATCAGGATAATAAATCATTTGATCATTATCTTTTGACCAAAAAATATCATCAAATTCAATAAAAACTTTACCTAACGCAGCATATGAATATTTATCAATAGCTTGATTATATTTAAATCCTAAAGGTGGATTAAATTTAATAACGTTTTGTTTTAATACTCCTAATGGTACTGTAATAACTACTGCATCGGCTATGAACGAATCACCATTTGAACATTTGATCATAACTTCATCATTAGTTCTATGAATTTCATTAACTAAATGATTTAATCGAATATCATCTTTTAAAGGTTCAGCAATATAATCAATTAGTTTTTTATAACCTCCAGTAACATAAGCATTTCTTTCAGTAATAAAATAACTAATATGTTTAGTACTACTAAAATTAGTATTAAAACCTTGCCATAATTCACATTCTCTAAATGCTTCAGGGGCCCAAGTTTTTTCTTCTTCACTTAACATTGGATGTTGTTGAACGTATTCTTTAATAAAATCTTGACCTGCTTTATCAGGAGCTCTTGGATTTTTTTCATAATAATATTCGACATAATCTGCAAATTCATCAGCAACTTTTTTTGCTTTAAATTGAGAACCTGCTAAACCATTTTTTGTATAATATAATGGTTGACCATCATCAAAATAATAATCAATACCTAGTTTTGGAATTAACGGTACCAATTGATTTTGACTTGTTTCATGAATCCAAGCTGCACCAATTTCTCTTGGTTTACCTTGGGAATTTGTTGTGGTTTTGATTCTACCACCAATTCGATCAGATCGACCTTCTAAAATCGTAACTTCACACCCATTTGATTTTAGAATACTAGCAGCCCTTAAACCACTAATTCCAGCACCAATAACAATAACTTTAGATGCTGGTTTGGCATTATTATGATTAATACCAGAGTGTACAACCTGGGGGGTAACCGTGATATTATGGTTAGCACTAGTAGTACTGGTTGTGTTGTCGTCTACAACTGTAGACAAGCTAGCACTACCAATACTACTAACACTGGATCGACGACTACCCCCACATGTACTGCCTGGCAAATCACTTTCTTCGTCCGCCCCTATATCCAAAAGGTCGAACGAAGTGGTTGAAATTAAAGCTGGTTGCATTAGATAGTATTTTTAAAAAAGCTGTTGAGTTGTAGTTTTAGAAAAAAAGGTTTGACTACTCTTTAATATCGAAATATTAAGAGTATATATAAAATATATTAGTGTAAAACCTATGGAGGTTATTGTAATGTGAACAAAAAAAAAAAAAAAAAAAAAAAAAAATAAATAAAAAATAAGGGAAATTGGGGGGCTATTTATCTTTTTTATTGTGGTTAAAATCTTTGTGCATTTGGAGGGTGTATTAATACCTAGAGTGGTAATTTACAGGCCGAGGGGTTGATGCATTTTGATACAAGTGATTAGGTAACCTATTATTCTTATTATAGTAGTGATAGCTAGCTAGAGTCAAAGTTAAAGATAGATAAAGACGATTATGAAGTATGAGTTACTGCCAAGTAGTCCTAAGTTCTGGAGAAAAAAGTTCTCCTTATGTTAACTATTCTAAGAGAAAAGAAAAGATTCGACGTCAATTTTTGGATATCGATATGAAACCCCGAGATCTAATAAAACA
This sequence comes from Blastobotrys buckinghamii (nom. inval.), assembly GCA_030579975.1. Classification (NCBI taxonomy): domain Eukaryota; kingdom Fungi; phylum Ascomycota; class Dipodascomycetes; order Dipodascales; family Trichomonascaceae; genus Blastobotrys; species Blastobotrys buckinghamii (nom. inval.). The sequence goes on from JAKTSB010000353.1 coordinate 5,365, forward strand.
ATTTCGAAGATAATGTGTGGCGGCAGGACAAAATAAAAGAAAAAAATTCTTATGCATAAACATTTAGAGGGTAAATTTAGAATATTAATACTGCCATGGTCGCTGAAGACTTAAAAAAAGAGATGGTAGGTCAGAGCGAGCGCCAGCAGGTTTGAAATACGTTATTATTAGCCTCTATATATAGGCTGGTCAACTTTTATGATAAAGTACCATTATTTAAAAATATGATGGATGGGGTAAACTTGATTTAACTTCATGGATCTTGAGAACCATCAGGAATGATGCTGGAATGGTGGAGAAGATATTTTATAGTACATGATAGACAAAATAGCATCGCATGAGAAAGGGCCGCTACTCAGTTTGGTATTATAGTCAATTGATCACCTGCCATAGTACAATGGCTAAAGTTGGTTACTTGCCAATTTGTTATGCTCTTCGTATTTTTTTTTTCAAGAATCTAGTTTAGTTGAATCACTATGACCTCAAACTAATTTTATTTTTACAGTCTGAAAGCCCGATATTATCGGCTGACTCGAAATCAGGGGCTGTTTGTTGATTAAAATATTATCTACATCTATATATGTGTGCTTTATTAAGAGTTTGACAAACCTAATAATCCATACCCTTCTTAACTAAGCGGGGATACCAACAAGCCTATATCCTTTATCTTATGCATATGTATTGTTATTTGATATTGATACTCATAGATGCTTAGAGTCCGTTTACCTATCTAGATCAATACAATAAATGATAAAGATTCTAAGATTCTTTAAATTACGTATACTAGTCTATCCATAGTGGAGTCATGTTGGCCAGGACTGCCGTGAGCGTGGGTGTAAATCTACACATAGAACTCTTACGTACTTAGTAATTACAAAAATTACAATTCAGATCGATAGATCTACAAGCTTATCTCTTATTGAAGATAAGCTCCTATATTTCCCCACAATAAATTTAAATTGAAATAATGCATGGATATCATACATATATGTAGACTCAATTTCTTAAGCTTGAGCTTGTTCGGCTCGGATATCAACGCCTTTTTTTGGTTTTATCGTTATTCGAGTCCAGCTGTTCATCTATGGACACAAAACATGCATTCGGTATGTGAACTGTTTTGTTCTATACGTATGCGGCTTTGAACCGTCCTCAAATTTGCAATGATAACCTTACAAAGACCGATTTCAAAATTAATACAATCACTTCTCATTGCGATATTTCTTGGAATGTTTCTGATTTCTACTCTTTTCTAGCTCAACTAAATTCAAGGGTTCTGTGACAGATCGTTAAATACTCCAAAATTTAATCATAAGCTTGCAGAATATGCTGGGAGAATGGACCTCCAAGATTATGGTAGGATTATAGAATTGGTAGAGATATGCAGGTATACCATAGTTTCATTGATAATATTACGTAGCTTTGATTGGCTTATTTGCTACATTATGAGGGAAAATAATAACTAGGCTTCTAGATCCAGACCTAAAAGGCTAACTATAGTCTGCAGATCCACCTTAGTTACATTGAAAACCACCCCTCTTGAAGAAAATAATATCCGCCACGTTATTAGCTTCTATAGTATCCACTTGACACAAGGTGTATATATAACTATTATCATATGGAGGCCAAAGTCTTGAATATAGATATCGGGTACTTTTTTTATCGTTGAGTTGTGGTGATAATACTGAAATTTAGCTAATCTCAGTAGGTTTTTCAAAAGTGTATAATTAATTAAGCCCAATTATATATCAGATATCATAGACTTTAGTGATTTTGGTTGAATTCCGTGAGTTGATAAATTAGCCAGTTCACTCAATCATTGACGGTAATTTAAACTAGATAAATGAATCCATGTCACTATCAACATCTAGTATTAATATTATATTTTTCATAATTCTGTACTTGACAGATAACTTATCAAAATAAATGATAAAGATATAACCCATATTGGAACTTATACACCTGAAACCTCCCCTTGATCAACTCAATAGATCTAGAACCCTTAAAGAACCCAATTTGATTTGAAATATAATTAATTAAATTGAAACTTTGAGTTGCATAATCAATTGATCTCTTGAAATTTTTTCTACCACTACAGATATCATATCATAACGCAGTGACGCTTTGTTTACATTGAGCACTTTCTCTTGTTCTCCACACCAAACTTTTCTCGTGAACAAAATCTTATCGTTGCCTAAGCAGAGTCCGAGATCCGTGTGAATAAAAGGTTTTAGAAATGTTTTACCCGCCCGGCGGTTAATATTGAATTGGATGAAAGCTTATCTGTCGTTATTAACTAGTGTCTGCTTAAGGCTACAGGCTTGAAACTAAAGGATAAGCCGCCCGTGAGGTGAAGGTATGCGCGTCGTCTCAATTGAGCCATCGGATCTTTAAGCTGAGTTAGTATACCTACTATAGAAGCAGTCTGGTGGGTGAAAATACGAGGCTGGCTCTTGATAATCAATCAAGGATGATGATAGATAGAGGAGATCCATGGGTGGTCAAAATGGAACTCGAATGAGCGAGTGCTTGGTGACAAGTATAACTAGCCAAAGGAATTGCGAAGAGGCTATAAAAGTTTGGCTAAAGCTTCAACGTGCAGTATGAAAGTACCATTATAGATTAATGTTATCGAACGAGTAATGCTCGAAGCTTGCATTTTTATCTTTAGATACACACTCCATCCATGGTAATTAATACATGGATATGAGATGATGAATAGTGCGCTTATAATATTATATAGCTACATATGTTTATATAGTAGGACCATTGATGTCTTATGGATACCAGTCTTGAGTATCTTTCGATAGCTGCCGGCAAATTTTGTGGAGAAAAAGCACAACATATGCATAAATTGCTTGGTTTCCAGGTATATATTCTTTAAAGAGTCTAGATCAATGCTTATTAAATGTGTTGGGAATCTGGCGATATGAACTATATATATAAATGAAAAGATAGTTAAAATCTTGTGGATAACTTAACTTATATTTATAAGTAGTCAATCGAAGATACCACTGCACTCTACAGTCTATGGCTGAAGAAACTTAATTATTGTAAACTTTAGAGTTTTAAGTTAATACCTTGCCTATTGAACAGTTATGAAGATCATATATTTTGTCATTATTAATTGTAATGATGATATATTTAGATTATTCTTTGTTATAACTAATTATAGTGCTTTATCATGATTAAGGTGCTTGGTGATGTTAATATGAGTTTGTTTTTTTAAGTTGAACGGAATTGATGAATAAGCATGAATCAGTAATGAATTACCAGGTAAGGGGGGGGGGGGGGGTTAAATTTGAACAACGCCCATCAAAACCAGTTAAATCATTATAACTTTAGTTTAAATAAAATAACCCTTGGTCAATCAATTGGCAGGCATATTCTCAAGCTTTTCAGGTGCTCGATATTACTGACCCAAATTTAAGGAAAATAAAATATAGATACCTTTAGTAATTCCAAAGTGCACATACTCAGTATAATAAAAGATCCATTAATTTGTGTGCTTTTAATAATTAAACCAAATTACAAAGATACCTAGAACAGATATGTAAATATATCGAACCAATAAAAAAAAAATAATAAATAAGAATACAATATTAATCAACAGAAATACAATAAAAGTAAAATTCTCAGATGCGGCTCATGCGGCTTTTTTTTTTTTTTTTCTTTTTGAAGTATATTTTTTCGTTTGTAGATCCTCAGATCCCTGCATAAAATGTTAGTATACTTGATGAAAAATAAATCACACACGCGCTCGTTGTATAAACCCAGTTGGACCAGTTCTTGAAGATGATGACCCACTTGATGAAGAAGAACTTGTACTACTTCTACTCTTTCTTGGACCTGTTCTTGGATTTTTCAAAGTTGGATCATAGTTTGGACTCTTTGGATTAAAATAACATTCACTAACAGTATGAGCAGGTCGATGGCATAAAGAGCAAAACACTTTTCCTTTTGGTAATCTAGTTCTTGCTAGGTTTTGTAGTTCAATGATATTGAAATATGTTGAATGAGGATTAAATACACAATTTTCTTGTCGATGGTTTAATCTTGTACACCATTCGCATACTATATCACCTGGTGATCGTTCTGGCTGTCCAACTTGTGCTAATGGTCTCAACTTATCAACTGTGAAGTTCCTTGATTGTGGGTTCACCCAGCAGTCGGAAGCGGTATGTTTTGGCCGTTGACAGAATCCACAGATTGTATTTTCCATTATTAATGAGGTATAAATGCTACCGGCCGGTATTAATGTGTCGTAACTATAGTTTGAAAATGCAAAGAACTGGTAATGATTTTGTTTTTGTTTCTTTAAAATATTAGATTATTTGCCCCACCTTTTTTAAATTTCTTAATCCTTATAACCAGAAAATTATTATAGAAATGAGTCCGTCTTTCTTGCTAGCCTTTATTTCACACTATCTGGTTGAAATATAATAGTTGTTTGTAATTAGCGAAATAAAAATACTAATAAACTTTTTTCCTCTTTTATCGTGACTATAGCAGAGTTCCCCTTATATTACAGTCAAATCCTCCTTTTCTTAATTATTGAAAAAAATCAATAATAATAAATAAATAAACCGGGTTCTTTTTATATAAAATTTGTGAACCTTTTCTTTTGTAAGAATAACCCGCTGTTTCTTTTCCCTGAACGATTTTTTATCTGTTGAAAGTTAAACGTCACTCAAAAAGTATTACCACTTGTAAAAATGTTTTTCTTATAATTACCCCTATTTGATATACATGCACATCCAATGGTTAAAGCAATCAAAACGGTGCAATCCAAAGTATACCTAACTTGTATTGAGTTTTCACTAACTTTTTTGTTGTCTCTATATATATAATAAAGTTAGTAGTATAGATCAACCGTTCTTGGAGGGGAAATGTCAGACCTTTTTTTTTAACTGGTGCCTAATAGTATATATATGTATACTATATATATATATGGCCGGCCGTGAAATAAATAAAAAAAATGTTTTAACGTGTCTTAGAACTCAAAGAATATTTTAGGCTCTCGATCCGTCGGTTCTATGGTGTAAGTGTTTCGACTCAGATTGATGATGATAAACTTTAATTTTGTTCTTGACTCTATTTGATGATGCTTTTTTAGGCTGTCAAAATCTCGGTATCTTTTGAAATCTTTAAAATTTAACAGATACTTGAACTATTAAACATAAATAATTATGATAAGAGGATCGATAATATTATTGAGAGATTCTTTAATAATGATAACCCTTTCGTTGAAAGAATGAACGAAAGTTTAAAAAAAAAAAAGCGCGTTACTTTTTATATTTATTTGTTGAAAATCGAATGTCTTAGATTTTTGTATACTGCTTTCTGATATTTTAACTATAGGACTAATTGAACCTGATGATATAAGAATGCTGGTTAGTTGGTTATAATGAATTAATTGAGCTTTCAATCTAATCCTATATATGAGCGGTCTATCGATGGCTATTAAAACGTTCTGATAAGTAGTGTTTCTTCAATAATTTTATAAGTATAGTTATGTTGTTAAGATATAAAAATGTTTGACAAAAAAGATTTTTCAATTTTTGAAGAAAATGGTTTAGAATTATAACCTTCCACTTAATTTAAAGCTTGAGTGAAAAACAAAATAAAACATCATCAAAACTGAGGGAAAATAATAATCATAACACTTTAGTCTCGTGGTTCTACAATTCTATGCTCAGTGTAAAGAAGAAGAAACAATAATAGCAAATACTATATATACATGTATATATACTAGTTATAATTACTGAGAGGTACTTGTCTTGGATTACTTCAAATTATTAGAAAATAATCAATTGTTATGATTATACACAGTAGTATACGTACTATAGTTTAAGTGTACACTTTTTTTTTTTTTTTTTTTTTTTTTGAGCATTTAGAATTATAATTGGGGTCGGTTTATCCCTTATATTGCGCTGTAAAATTTTCATTATAGGTTGCTCTAAGAAAAGTACGGTAAAATCGAAGAAGAAAATTTGTTACCAAATTGATAGGACAGGAACACATCCTTTGTATCATTGTTATTCGCGGATTGTAGCTGGATTATTTAATAAAAATCTGGGATCACCCTAATAATCATTAATTATAACTTAATATATGATATGAATATATATAGTATACTGTATATTTTTGCGTGATGACAATCTTGTATCAATTTACATAATAAATTTTATTATGTATCACTGTGATGGATGCTGCAGTGCGACAATTAATTAAGTAATTAATTTCAAGAGATCGAGATCGATACTTATCATCTTAGACCGATGGATCGATTAACAATAGATTAATTATGAATGGGTATACTGCAGAGTGCCTCTAGCTTAATTGTTGGTTGCAGGCTGTCAAGTTAACTTAATGCTCTAGTATACATAATCTTGGTTCCCATTATTGAGAGTATCCATATATGGTATGGGGCTATATATTAGAGTATGTACAAACATGCTATAGCTATAGCATTATCCTTGACGTGTTGAGTTTGTACTGGTACATGGTATATCACATAATGAATTGTGTACTCTATAAAGTACCTGATACGATGTCAAAAGCCAGAGACTTTTCAATACAATGCAAAGTAATATTACAACAATAGAATAATTATATAATTATCGTTGTTAATTCGACATGTAATTTAAACGTAATTATACTTGTATGTAGTTGTATACATCACACATGAATATTAACGCCTATATATATAGTACTTGATTGCATTAGCCCATGATACGTGGTATCTTTATCACACCCGGATATCGATCAGATTGTTGCAAGTAGTCCCCAATCACAAAAGTTACGCGTCTTCAACTTAAAAATCGAAACCTAGGCTTGTATTTCAAGTATCCTAGAGCTCAGCCATTCAAATACAACTACTCTAGGTTCATCTTACACTGATAACAACCCGGTTACTGACGTGCCTGAAAACACGTTTCGTCAAACCGTTATAAGTTGGAAGAAAGAAACTTGCCAAGTTTTAAATGTGAAGGATTGAAGAGACTACCAGTAGTTGACTATATATATATATAGCTCCAACGATCGGCTTATCGCATTAAAGTATACAACTGCAGGTGGGTAGATATAGTAGAGTTGTAACATTTAGATACTGTACCTTAAAACAGTGAGATCCTGGTAGAAACATTGTTGTTATAAAGTAGAACTTCCATAGTAGCTGCTACACTGTAAGCTAAAATTCTGCCAAAATAAATTTAACAGTTGAGTTCACCTGAAAGCTAATAATTATAATATTGGGTACATCCATTATCGGATACACCTACAGTATACTATAGCCTAGGTTTTCATATATCCTTGGTACATTAATTATGAAATACCACAGAAAAAAGTAAATACTATTAATAAAATTTTATTCCCAAACTCGATCGCTGCAACGCTGAACTGGGTCAAATCACATTTTTTGCACCTCAAGAGTCGATCCGGATAATGGTAGATTACTATTAATTATAACTGCACATTATAATAATTGTAAATTGGACCTTCTAATAAAAAGATAGACTCAGTTTCTTACAATATATTCAAAAAAAGACAAAGAAATGATCATCCAATTTGAGTAATTTTTCAGGGGAATTCTACCACAAGATATTTGATGCGGTCTATCCCTAATATCAATCAATTTATGAACAGCCTAAAATTTGTAAATTCTATAGCTACCAGTATACACTGAGTGCATAGATACCCATTTAAGCATCGGATCTAGATATGCATATGCATGCAGGTATCCATGGTACCAGTGGTACCTGGTACTCTCAATTGGCATGGCATGCATGCAGTCCATCATCATACATGGCCCGGGGTATTTCTTCCAATCCGGATGGAAGCACCGGGCCCTTGTTTCTCTGATGCACTATATATATATAGATATATATAGTTTGAGATTAATTCTTGCAACTATCGATCACTATTCCTATAGTATACCAACACCATATATAGTTTCTTTAATTCACTATAAATTGAAAGTAAATTCTGTAAGAATAAGTTTGAGTGAGTATCAGCCACTAAATTATCTTATGATAAAGATATATTTGATCCAACTATCTCAAATTCAAATACTTGTATCCTATAGATATAATGGAAATTAGCCATGCAAAGTTTTAACTGCAGATGAGACCGTGGCATGTAGCTAAATTAATTAAAGTTCTAATGTATAATCTTTGGACAACCCGCCTGATACATAATTAATCGAATAATAAAAGGTATCTTCTTCAATTACAAGTTGTATACTATAGTTCCATTATTTTTTTATGATGATTTATTATAATAACTAGCCATAAAATTATGTAATGCATTATCAGTAACAGCTTCAAACAATGACTTTTGTTGAGTCTGAATTGCAACTCGTCTCTTGAATAGCTTACTTATACGTATACATACTGTATATATATATGCAGGCAATTGGATTTCGAGGTTAATTGAATCTCCAGAAAAAACTTTATCAAATCATAATAAAAATAAATTATGTAAAACCAAATAGGAAAGTCGCCGGGGATGGCCCTTCTAAAAACTATAGCTTTACTTTAGTTTTAACTTTTTATTACAAGTGTACAGTAGAAGCTAGAACATGATGTACGCATCCAAAGTACATTCATGTGCTTGTGCAATTTCAATTGATGAAACTAATTCTTTCTATAAGTACTGAAATTGAGTTTAAGTTCAACACCAACCGCGTTATCTTTATGAGTATAACACGTTCAGAGCCCAAATAAGTTACTAATTATATTTGAATGATGTACTTATCCTGCAGCTGGCTATTATAAGGTACCTATAGACTACTCATTCCTTTCATGCTTTTTCCTTTTGTTTTCAAAAAAACAGGCTATTTTTTTTTTTTAGTACAATTGTGAGTTCGAATCTACGGACAATTTTCGGTAAAATTTCGATAATTAAGTATTTATCTTAAAAGAAATCTGATTAATTGCAAAAAAAGAAGTGATCATGTATGCTTCACATTAATTTAAATAAAGAGTAATTTTTAGGGTTCAAGTACAATGGTTAATACCATTTATTGCCTTTATAAAAGAGCGATACTTTTCAGCTGAATATAGTGTATACTAACTGATCTTTATAATCTATGAATTTAGGTACATAATTCTGGATAATGGTTTGAACATTATATCTCCATGAGAGATATCATAATTAACAAAGCCTACATCCATAAAACATTAAACATGGCTATAGTTATAATTAAGGTTCAAAGGAGATCCTCTCATATATATATATGGATAAAACTTTAATATGCCGGTCATGGATGGTGCTTAAATTAAGGTTCAAACAAATAAGATTTATTTTCTCATTGATTTATTTATTTATTATTTTTCCAAATTCACGTGCTAAAAATATAGGATAGATATATCCGGATATTGTAGATAGACGTGGCCAATTTATCAATTTAGTACATAAAATCTACGATTACCTGCCATGGCTACACATTTATTGCATTGTATACTAAAGACTACTACAAAAATAAAACCAAACTCTAGTTTTTCACGGGCCTATAAACTTTTCATGAAATACGGTCTCCGCGGATATTTTCCTATAACTTTTATGATGTTCAAACTCTTCCATGGCAAGAACACTCATTCGTATATTAATTACTTATCTGTTATATTTTATAGATTACTACCCGAAAACGTTATTATATACATGTATGGATAATAAAAAATTAATAAGAAAAGCTTCCATTGAATTAAACCAAATAAAAAGTTAAGTAGCTGGTCCAGATTGTAACAATGTAAATTTATCAGATCCAATATATTAGTTTGTACAACATACCTTTGGAAGAATTTATTTATTGAAGTAGTTGCACTCTTTTAATAAAAACATGTATATAAGTTCTCAGCTTTTTTGGATTCTTATTTAAGAGCTCTATTCACTCGGTACAACAGGCTCCTATGTTAATTCCATGCAAATTTATCGGTCTAGAAGTTTCTTAGCTATATACTAATGCGTATACACCAATACTGATATACACTCAAATATCTGGTTGGCACTTAGAATGCACCTTTTTTTTTTTTTTTATCTTTTAGCAGCAGCAGTCTATTTAGATCATAATTAAGCTTTGAAATCAGTCCGGACCGTAAGTAACTACATATATACTAACCTTATTTATAATCTGGATTTCAAAGTATATATGATTCAAATTCTAGCCCTGCCATGCATGCATATGGTGACTCTATTCTGGGATGTATACATTCTATATATAGCAGACTTGGATTTTGACTCAATTTTCCGGCCGCTGTCAATTAACATACATGGATATAGTATAGGTACAAAACTTATATCAAATATGAAAATCGAAAGAAACATACTAAGAATATTAATTCCTTGCATTTTTTCTGACTTAATTATGGCATATATATATAATGAATTAATTAAGTCCTCATCACTCAAAAATTTGGCTCAGTTCAACAGCTGCGACTATTTGCAACTCAACAAAACAAAACAAAACAAAAAAAATATTAAAAAAAGCCGCATTTGGCTATTGTGATATATATATAGTTACACAGAATATTATAATTATAGACATATCGGGATGCAACCTGCCCACTTCAATCACTTACAGCCCCCTTTATATTACAATTCTAATCTACTCCTGAGCTTACAATTAATTAATAAAGTGTTATATCTATATACATAATAGATGTTTTAGACCTATCTAAAGCTATAGCAGTGTCCTAATCAATTTTTTGAGCATTTCTTTCAGATTACACCGACATTTATTATAATGTAGGTATGTACAATTGTAGTAACATTACCAAAAAATCAATATTTTGTCATATGGCAGCTGGTATACTATAGCCATATAATTATAAATGATAACCTTGTAAATAATTTCACAAAATGAAATATTATAAGTGTCTGTTTTTCCTCTTTAAAACTCCCAGTCGCTAGTACCATATTAATTAATTAATTAAATTTAATCATAAAGTTTGAAGGCACCATGGTGCAAATGAACTCAATTTCTATAAAATCCCATTGCAATAGCAGTGAGACTGCACAATTTACCATGGCACCAAAGTGCTGGCTAAACTGTAAAGCTTAAGGAACTTATTTTAAATAATATAGTAGTTTATTGGTCATGATCGAGTTACAATTAGTTATAGTTGGTACAAAATCCATGAGGATTCTTCAGAATTTTATTCTATACTGAACAGCTAGTTCCGAGATAAAGTGGTCCATTATTCTTGTCAGAATAAATAAACTTTTACCTAAGACTAAGAATGAGGATGGAGCGATGGCAGATTATAATCATATGATTAAATAATTATAGTATTTTAGATACATTGCGATCAAAATTCAATTTGAAAAAGTTTCAAGTTTGATATTTAAGTCACCTTTACCATCAAAGTTGCTTCTACCATCCATGGTGCACATACATAGAAGAGTTCCACATATGGAAGTGGAGTGTGTCGAAAAATAGTATATGGCCCTTCGATCGTAATTTTGAGATCTTTGAATGCGAGATAGAAAATACGAGATGATTTGGATCAATTGTTCTGTTGCAATGGATTCGGAATTAAAACCATAAACCTGAAGCTACATATGTTGAAGAGATTCATATATTACATGCATCCATATGGTAAAAAAACAGAAGAGGATTTTCATTTTAAATTGTTCTCTTTATTTGAAAAAAGCCAAGATAATACGTATATTTATGCAGGATACATATGAACTGTTACCGGAGTTTCAGCACCCCCCAGCTTATACTATAATTAGCTAAAACTATATACTTATTCAAGATGACATGTAGTTATAAGCTATGGAGAAACCCCACTACCTTATAATTAGCAAGCTATAGTATAAATAAAGCAGTGGCATATGTGTGATTGTACCTTAAAATTATTATTATCGAGTGTCCTGCAGGCTGCTTCATGATAAAGTAATAAGTTATAAAAATAATCAATTGATAAAGCTGTATATTAGATGTTCTTTTGAAGCAGATGGACTTATCTGGTGTGAAAACCCAATTTCAGCGAGATGATGATGTCCCTTGCATACAAAATATATTGCATTTTAGCCCCCATTAACTTCGAATAATATCCTTTATTGGTTAATACATCCATTGTAGGTATCTACACTTTTCTACATACATAAATTACAGCTAAACCTCCTGCACGAGTACAATGATACTGATGATAAAACCTAGGCGCAAGTGTCAGTCCATGTTTACTCTCGTGATATCGCAATAAAGTTCTATCCATATGAATACTGCGTAATTAAGTTTAGGTAGTGATATATATGGATATGAACTTGTTTAGGCTAAACAGACTGTTGACTTTGGGGTTTTAAGTCGTTTCTTTGTTTGTTGAACAACTATGAAGATT
>JAKTSB010000354.1:0-17603 GCA_030579975.1 Blastobotrys buckinghamii (nom. inval.)
GCAAAACCTAAAATCTTCAGATTCATAACCATATCAACATTGCTATTTGGTACTGGATCTTTTTGGAGTTTTTTTGAATTTTTTCAGTTTAAATTCAATCTCAACCATGGCCGTTTTCACGGAGCAAAATTCGGCAATAGTTTAGTGGCTAGAATTTCCGCCTGTCAAGTTCTAATCAATTCAACTGATTAGAGCAGCACGCGGGGGACCGGGGTTCAATTCCCCGTTGCCGAGATTACCTTTTTTCTTTCCCTGTTTTTTCCTTTTTTTGCTACTGTAACTTTCAATCTTTTGGTATCATTTGAAAGAGAATTGCTTGAACTTTTGTATGGTAGTAATTGTTTGATATTTGAAACAGTATATGTGATGCTATAAACCATTACGTTAGAGTAAAATATTTCCAGAATCCTGATTACCCCCATATTGGTACAATGTTATAGATTAGATCTTAAAGTTATATTGATATTATTTGGATGCCGCGACCTTACGCGTATTGGTAAGTTGTATACATATATATATTTGATATCCAGATCGATCATCGACAGTTTTGTCAGTTCAAAACCTACACTCTTCAAGAAAAGCATTTACATATTTGTTTATTGGATTCATTTAAAAGTTCCAAAAGTTTTCAGAATCATTTTCAACTTTATGAATAAAAGCTTGCTGCTGTAGTACCGCCCTAATCCCCGTGACTTCTTCAGCCACCTCACATAAACACTCACCCACTTGGATAACTGTTTCTTGTGTGCCTAGACTTCCAGACTCCGGCCTGTAGACCATGGCAGGGGATGCTGAGCAAATGCCACACATAATTTTTTTAGAAAAAAATTATTCGGTACACGGAACGTGTCGGGGTTTTCAGTTTTGCCGGATTTTAGTTGTATACTCAAGCGGAACTAAAGTGTTCGAGCATTGTGCTTGTAACACTACTGTGCATATTGTGTATATCCATATTGATATCCCTGGCTGCTGTAGTACATTCGCAAAGCTCGGAGCTGGAACTATTGGATGCATGAAATATGCATGCAGAGGATCCAAATTTATATATATATATAAAGGTTGGTAACGTAACGTAATTGTCAAAGGAAAATTTTGTCTTTGAATAATGCAACTTGACTATAGATATATATAGTGCAGCTGGATTTGGCTTAAGTCAATTGAAATGGGTTTATAATTTTGATACATAAGATGCATGGTTGACCAATAAGGGAAAGGATAAATCAATTTGGAGTGGAAGTGTGGCATTGTTATACGAGACTTTAAAAAATACGAGTTTTTATAGTTAATGAGGATCTTGAATGGATTCATGAAATATTTTTGCAACTTTGAAATTGTTTTGGATTTCAATTGTGTATTAATGGTTACTTATCAAATTGGTGGGTTTTTATAATACAATTTTTTGAAACGTGAATATATAATGTACATATTTTAATTCAGAAGTATTAAGATAGATTGCAGTCTACCACAGATCCATCCATCTAGCTATCGATTAACTCGAGATCTGGATCGAAATAAACGTATATATACTATAGAGCTCAACGGTACTGGTATAACGTTCAGAATCGAACAATTAATTAATTAATGTTGATTAACAATATATATTATATATAATATTGTACCAAGGGGTACCCGTGATCAGTAAATATATATATATATATATATATCAAAAGATCCTATATTCAATTGCAACATTTGCATGTACATTATATACGTTAAATTTATAATATATATGTACAGTACGCACTATAACAATTAATCAGTTTATAAATTTTTTAAATTAATCAATTGTTAACCTGAAAAACTTTCAAATCAACGATGGTACAAATATTATATATCTTCAAAATAACACTTTGAGCAACATCACGTATACTAGAGAACTAAAACCAACCCATTGGATACATCATAATTATAATCTAAATATAAACAAAATCCTTATCAATATATATAGTTTATAATAATTACAATTTTATATGGATCTAATTCAAATAAGTTACTCTGTGCTTTTTAATTTCGGATTCCACGTTTTGAAGATTCCTCAGCCCCATCCATGTTAGCAGCCTTACCTTGACCACATCCAACCAACTGCCTTTGCCACAGGTCTGCAAACTTCAGTTTTCTCAAGCCTAAATCCATCGCAGCTTCCCGATTTGGCAACTTTTCCAAGCCAGCGAGTCCGCCAACAAGCCTTGCCACCGTTACTGTAATTCAACGATGTTTCACCATGTTCAAATTTTTCCAACTTTTTTCTTTTCAAGCTTAGTTTAAAATATTGTAATCTCAAAAACTCGAAAAATTCGGCATTTTGATGTTTTTTGCAAGTTTTTACTGTAAGTTCAAAGAAATGTCTTAGTAACGACATATCCCGCATTATACAGGCCTAAGAAGCCTATGCTTGGAATGCTTGCAAATGATGGAGATGATGAAATTTTTGTCTATAGTTCAACAGTTTTTTTTTTTTTTTTTTTTTTTTTAACCCCGTAAAGTTCGTTTTTATTTTTTAGTCAAGTTGGAAAATACTTTAATACAATTAAATCCGTTTTATTAATTCCTTATTTCAATCCTTTTCTTTCTTCCTTTCTTACTTCTTAACTATTGTAGATATATTAACTATTCAACATATATTTTTTGCATTTTAACCACTTGATTGTTGTATAATAATCTCGACTAAACTACAAACTTATTTGATTCGACATATTTATTCGAAAAAGTGGAGGTTTTCTTCTACAGATTAGAATTATTTATTAATAACAAAGTATTAGAATACTTTTTCAAAACACCAAAAACCTACTTTATAAAAGATGGTAAAAATCTCAAGAGATAATATTTGGGGGTTCAACCCATCAGTAGCAGCAAGTTCAGTATTTATTGCAGTATTTGGTATAGCAATGGTTTGGCATACATATGTTATGATTAGAAGAAAATCATATTTTTGGTGGCCATTTGTATTAGGAACATTGTTAGAAGTGTTGGGGTATATTATTAGAATTCCAAGTGGGAAAACCCCAGATAGTGTTGGGTTATATGCTTTACAAACAGTTTTCATTTTATTACCACCAGCATTATTCGCAGCATCAATTTATATGACATTAGGACGACTACTGGTTTATATCAAAGCTGAAAAGGCATCATTAGTTAGTGTTAGAAAAATGACAGGGTTTTTTGTTACAGGTGATGTTATTAGTTTTATTATGCAAGGTTCTGGTGGTGGATTACAAAGTTCAAAAAACAATAGAACTACTGGTGAATGGGTTACAATTGGTGGGCTAATTGTTCAATTAGTATTTTTTGGTGGGTTTGTTGTTACAAGTGCAATTGCAGATAGAAGATTAAAGAAACATAATTATAATCCAAAGACTCCAAATGAAAAGATTCAATGGAGATGGTTATTATTAGTATTATATGGATCAAGTGCATTGATTTTAGTTCGAAGTATTTTTAGAATTATTGAATATGCTCAGGGATATGGTGGATATATTATGGTACATGAGGTTTTTGCCTTTATTTTTGATGCTGTTTTGATGGCATTTGTTTGTTTATTGTTTGGTATTGTTCATCCTGCATTTGTATGGGAAAAGAATATTGATTTAGTTATTGTTGATCAAAATGATCAACCAATGGAATCTTATGATTCTAAAATGGGGTATAAAAGAGATGAAGAAGAAATAGAATTATCATCTTATTAATTTTACTACTAATACTATAGATTGCATTATAATAATAATAATAATTGTTTCTTTTTTTTGTTTTTTCTCGTCTAATTAGATAACATTTCGATCTTTCATTGCTTGTTGAACAGTTTTATAAACATCTTCTGGTGATCTATCACATTGTAATCTAACAACTTTATCTTTATTTTCAAAATATTCAACAACTGGCATACTAGTTTCAACAAAAACTTTGAATCTCTTTTTAATACTTTCAACATTATCATCAGTTCTACCACTAGTTTTACCTCTATCCAACAATCTTTCCAACATGACAGATTCAGGACATTCAAAAAATAATGTAAAATCACTGATACCGACTTTTTCTTCAAAAGTAATAGCTTGATCCATTTTTCTTGGGAAACCATCAATTAAAAATCTAGTATTACCTTTAGCAGCATTTTCTTGAATTTCTCTATCTAATAATCCAATAGTAACTTCTTGTGGGACAATTTGACCAGCTTTAATATAATCAGCAATTAATTGACCATATTGACTGCCTTCACGTTTTTGTTCAGCTCTTAATAAATCTCCTGCACTTAAATGAATAAACCCATAATCTTTAACTAGATTTGCACATTGTGTACCTTTACCTGCACCTGGACCACCTAATACAAAGATGATACTAATTTTGTTTTTTTTGTCTTTTTCATTTGATTCAACAACTGATTGTAAATCTTGTTTTGGTTCTTTACCTGAAATTTTATCTGATCCGGATAATTTAACAAAAATTGTACTTGCAACTGTTAATGTACCAAGAATAATTAACCATTTAAATGATCGTTTTTTTGTATTTTCGTTATTTGCTTGGTTTGGGTCTAATTTGAATTGACTTTGATTTTTAACAAATGATTGATTGAAATGTCTCTGTGGTACTAATCTTAAAGTAGATTGTTTATTGACAATTGGTCGAATGTTTAGTTGTCTAGCTAAAGGTGATCTAGCAAGTCTTATCATGTTTAGTTAATATTATACTGGTTTAATTGTCTATGTTGGTAGATTGATTATCTATGTGATTTTATGAGTTTAGAAAGTATTGGAACACAGTAAATGAATGAACAAGGAGTGGACAAAAAAAGTGAGTGGAAAAAAAAAAAAAAAAAAAAATCCAATGCAGAGACGAAAAATCCAACATCTCGGCTGTTATAATTTCAAGGCACAGAAAAACACGTTGAGCTTGAACCCCGATTTGGTAAACCTCCGATCGGAGTAGCTTTTTTTTTTTACTCCCAAAAAATATTTTTAGATCATTGTGATTTTTTGCTTTTTCTTGTAGAATCATACGCGACGTTTCGCAATTCCTGTATTGAACGCGTCGTATAATTACTACTAATGATATTGTGAGTAAGACTGGTAAAAGTATATATCTTTTAGATAGAAAGATTTATCGAAAGTCCCTGAGAGGAAATTGTTCGTCTATTGTTTGTTTGAAGAATTGAAATGGATTGATATGTGCGGGAACTTTTTTTTTGAATTTTAATTAATTCACTTTCTCTAAACTTTAAAGTATACAACACCCAGCTCAACAGTATAATTATATTTCTAATTAGTTTAATATAAATCTTCAAGTTGGAAGCAGTATACACTAGGCCTCATAGTTTATTTAGGACACTAATGGTATCTTGTGCATGAATTGAGGTTAAATCCGGACCTCCATTAGATAGTTTGACAGCAATTGAACCCGGTTAAAAAAAGGATTTACATGCTGCAGCTATCTATCGAATTTAAAGTACTTGTGCAAAAATACAAAATATAAAAAATTGATTGATGTGATTGATTGAAATATATTAAATTGTGAATTAATTCTTATACCCATAGACAGCATATTCTTAACTTTTGGGAATGCACCCAGGTATGATAATAATTAATGTGTTGAAAAAATATTTGTTCCTGTGTATAAAATATTACATATGAAGACGCGAAATAACATCAATTAATTAGTCTCCCAATTATCTATTTGTTAATAAATGCCAACTATTCAGTCCTTTACAGATTAAAAGTCACATTTGAAATGAGTTGTAATTGTGAAAAGCGTAAATGTAAAGAGAATCTTGTTTTTGGTTAAAACATATTGAGAGAATCGCAATATTTTATAAACAAAGGCCTCCGGATTATTTATTGAATATTTTCACTTATATCGGTTTAATAGGGAATTACATGAATCAATGGTAAGATTTGATGAAGATCGATATGGTTGCTAATTTTACTGGACCAATGAGTTTGTATAATCTTATTAATTTATTGGAAGAGTAATATAGTATTAAAGGCGCGCGTTGAAGTAATAAAGATAGATTTGATGTTTTTCTTAGAACTGAACCAAATTTCTGAAAATTATGAAGCTTTTTATAATTAACCTATAGATTGGCTGAGATATATACTGCACTATACTGTTGGAAGTATAAAAGTCCAGGAAATTAATTGGAAACTTGAGACATGAAGAAATATCAAATTTGAATAAGATTTTGTTACGAGTCAACATTATAAAGAAATACTCATTAGATTAGCGGGAATAATGCATGGATGACACATCTCTAGGAAATCGAGTTTATAAAAAAATTTAACAAATTTATATAAAAAATTTGTTAACAAAATATCAAACCATTGAAAAAGTGTGCAAAATTTATAATATAGTTATTATAATAGTTTATTTTGAGAGGATTAAATGATTTAAAATAAACATAACAATTGCTATAAACCTCAACTATTTTTCAACTGTGAATTTACTCGAGTAAGCATAGCAAATTGTAAGGTATTTGTAAACAAAACTGGAAGATCAGAATACTAATATTGATGTTCATGGAATTAAGTACAACAATTGAGTTAATATACAAATTGTACAACTGTTGATAAAGAGCCTTGATAAGGCGCACCCAGTTTGTAATGAACAGCCTTATATCTTTATTCAACAAAATAATAACTATAGGATTTAAATATTGTATAAACAAAACATTATACCACCATATAACATAAGCTTTAATTAATTCCGACTGACCATATATAATTATGCATATTTTTCCAACTCTTTATCATTAAATCTAACAGCTTTACCTCTAATCAATTCATCATTATTATGATTTAAAATCAAATTACTCATAATATTAGCAGGAGTTTCAGGTTTAACTAGCCCACCTTCATTTTTCAATTTAATAAACTTTTCATGATTACTACCCATTGCTTCACCATGATTTTTTCTGATTGATTCTTGCATTCCAGTATCAACAACACCTGGTGCTACACATACTGAGAAAATATCTGGCTCTTCTGCTGATAAGGTTGCTGTTAAATGGTTTGCAGCTGCTTTACTACTGCCATATGCACCCCATCCTTGCTATTTCAGTTAGTATTAATTCTACCATGCTTAATTATATACTTACATAGGGAGACTTGGAAGCTCCAGATCCAACAATAATAACACCACCTTTACTTTCTCTTAACATTGGAATACTAGCACTAACAAACCCAACCAAACTGAAAAAATTAATATCAAATAATTTTTTCCAATCATTAACATTAGCATCAACCAATTTAGTAACAGGCTCCAAAACCCCAGCATTCAAAATCACCCCATCTAATCTATTATATTTAGTCTGAGCCAAATCAATTGCTTTTTTTGTAATTTTATCATCAGTAATATCACCAGTAATATATTCAAAATTATTAACTTCTGATGATAATTTTTTCAATGGTTCTTCTGATCTTGAAATACCAATTACATTAGCTTTTTGTGATAATGATCGAACAATTGCTTCACCGATACCTCTTGATGCTCCTGTAACAATAACTACTGGTTTGGTCATTCTTAGATTCTATAATTTGATACAAAAAATGTATTTCGTCGAGATGATAGAATACTTTGATTAATGAGTGAAGAGTTTAAGTAGAAAATGGTTTTGATGATTATGTAATTATGGCTTGCGAGCAAACCAGATCCGGATTTCCAGACTAGGAAAGTTCCCTGTTGGGAGTACAAGATAGAGCTCAAATCCTCGCGCGCTCGTTTTAATTATGCAAAAAGAGCCTCGTGAGGTGCGGCTTCTACTGGTCATAATCATCCACAATCCATGGACATTTTAATTAATGTTGATAAATCGAGTGTATGACTAGACGATCCTATTGTAATTGATGGACGAATAATATAGTACTTTAAGTACTTTGAATTATAACTGATTACTATCTTCCTATATATTATAATTAAGAATGTCTATTGCGAAAATATGATATACATCCTGATTTTCGAACATACCCAAGAATGTTTCGTGCACCATGGGTTTTTATAACAACGCACTGATTAAAAATATTCAGTAAATCAGTCAGTTGAGCCACCTTTGCGAAAAGTATGTCGAGAGTTGAATTTAAAAACGCTGGAGTATACCATAATAACGTAACTCCGACCTATATCCGGTACTACGATATTCATCATCTGAACGCGCGGGCACTGTCCACAGTTAAAGTAGCGGACCCCCGATCCCAACCTTAGTACGCTTGCAAATTACGCATTAATTTATCAATTTCAAAATATTCAAAAAATCATTAATTATTTGAAATCGGTTATCACCAAATTTAAATTCTTGATTTCCTTCTGACTATATCAATCACCTCAGACCCTATCCAGTGCACCTTTTGCGAACAATACAATAAAAAAGACAGTGACAAATACATGAAGACGTCAATATATTAACACTATTTCCTAAAAGAATCAAAAAAAATATAGTGCTCGGAAAAAGAAAAAGGCTGACAAAAATAACGCGTGTACACTAATTAAATAAATCAATAATGAGAGGTGTTGCAATCAAACCTCCGTCATCAAAAAGTGATAATAATAATAATAATAATAATAATAGCAGTAATAACAGTTCTTCAGGTAGCCCCCAGCTACCAAGTACAGCCATACCAGATGCACATGCTGCGAGTCAAACAAAATGTCGGAATATAACAATTCATGGGTATTGTAAATATGCAGATAAAGGATGTTCATTTCGTCATGATTCTCAACCATCATCATCATATTCAACAACAAATAATACTAATACTTCAATACCTGGTCCAACACAATCTATTAAAGTTAATAATAGTAATAATACCCCTGGTAAGAAAAAATTAAATGCAGATAGTCCTGCTTTTACACCATTTAGAACTAATAGTTCAAATAATTTGAGTATTAATAAATCACCAAGTACACCAAATACTGAAGCAGCACCTTTTGTACCAACAACTAAACAGTTCACACCAGAAAGTATGTTTAATGTTAGAGCTAATAATTCTTTTTTTCCAACAATGAATAGTAGTAGTAATACAACAAGCCCTACAGCAAATAGTGCATCAGTTTCGAATAATAATACTAATAATAACAATGAATCAATGGTTCAACAAGGTACAGTAATTCAAGATTTTGGTAATTTATCAATGGAAGGAATGAATAGTACGCCAATGCATCATCCTCAACAACAACAATCGCATTCTCACCATGCACCACCACCACCGCCACCACCTCATCATGCTTCATTTCATCATCATCATCATCATCCACCACCACCACAAGTGATACCACCACCTCATCCTGGTCATCATTTACCTCCAATGCATATGAATATGAATATGAATCTTAATAATCCACCACCACCACCTCAACCACCAGTTGAACATATGAGTGGTGCAGGTCATGATATGATTTTCAACCCTCATAGTTCATTCCCATTACAATATCATTTATATGCACCAGTTCAACCATCAAATTATAGATTAAATCCTCATCAAAGATCCCCAATGGATTTTTTTATTCCAAATGATTTAAGAGAAGAATTACAAAAAAAGAATGAAGCTACTTTACAACAATTAAGATTACCAAATTTACCTGATTCTGTTAATGCTTATCATTCATTAGTACCATTAGATCTAACAAGAGATACAAGTGCGAGAATGTTTGGATATCCAACTTGTACTTATAAAGCAATAAATTCAAATGATGGATTAATATATTGTTTGAAAAGAATAGAAGGATTTAAATTAACTGATGAGAAAGCAATGAAAGTTGCAAATGTTTTTAATACTATAGATAATCCATCTGTTGTTAAATTAAGATCTGCTTTTACAACTAGAGCATTTGGTGATAATTCATTAATATTTGTTTATGATTTTTATCCATTATCAACAACATTATATGATGTTAAATTCAAAAATAATAGTATGGGATTTTATGCCAATAATAGTCCATATAGTGAAGATATGTTATGGAATATTATTGTACAATTATTAAGTGGATTAAAATCAATACACGAAAAAAATTTAGCTGCAAGAGTTGTTGATTTTACAAAAATTATTCAAACAAGTCAAGGAAGGTATCGATTTAATTGTATTGGTATTCATGATTTGATAAATTATGATTCAATAAATCAAGATGAAATTATTAATGCACAAAAAGATGATTTGTATAATTTGGGTATGATAATTTTAAGTCTTGCATGTGGGAATATTAATGCAATTGATAATATTGAAAATAATATGAATTTTATTCAAATTAGTTATTCGAATGAATTGTTAAATTTTTTAAAGACATTATTAATTGAAAAAGATCAAGCTGTTATGGATTTGATTAAAGAATATTCACATAAATTTCTGGATTCATTAAATGGATCATTTAATTCTCATGATAATATGGAAAATTTATTAAGAAGAGAATTAGAGAATGGTAGATTAGTTCGAATTATGACTAAATTGGGTTTTATTAATGAACGACCAGAATTTGAAAATGATCCAATGTGGAGTGAAACTGGTGAAAGATATATTTTGAAATTATTTCGAGATTATGTTTTTCATCAAGTTGATGAATATGGTAATGCAGTGGTTGATTTGGGTCATGTTTTGACTTGTTTAAATAAATTGGATGCAGGAATTGATGAAAATATTATGTTGGTTAGTAGAGATGAACAGAATTGTTTATTAGTCAGTTATAAAGAACTAAAGAGTAGTATTGAAACTGCATTTAGAAATTTATCAAAACATTCTTAAAAAAAAAAATAAAATAATAATTGAAAGATTGGTGCAAGTATATAATAATAAAATAGTCAAAAAAATATTAATAAAAATTATAAAAATGTTTAAAAAAAAAAATTTAATAATTGGTTTTGTCTTTTTTTCACATCACCAGAAAATTGATACCAGTAGTTTATAACAGCGTTTATGAAATTTAGGAAGTTTTAATATATTAATGAAAAGTATACAAAAGAATAAGGCACTGAAAGAGAGGAATAAAGTAGTTATTCATGGAGAAGAAAGTAGAGGTGATTGCAGTAGAGTGAATGATAGTTGTCTTGAGGAGATGATACAAAATATTAACGAGCACAACAACACCATGATTATTCATGATACCCCAAGAGATACAATAAACTCTGTTGCTGTTTGCAATGATAATGATAGTTTTAATGACGATACCAGGCGTGTATATGATAAGAATAATGCTAGTTTAAAAAATCAAGGTGTTAATAGCACTAAAATTACTGATTATAATCAAATCATGCATAATTATTATAAAGCACAACTAGCTGATGATGATGATGGTAACTTGTTTCAAAGTCTAGATACCTGCCGTACTATTGATAATGATACACTTGCAACTTTAGAGCATAATTTAGCTATTAATAATACCAATGCTTTGATTAATGATACCAAAGCGTCTACTACTAAATCGAATACCAATCCACCAATAAATTGCATGAATACATATACTAATAATCAAATACAAAATTGTAACGATTTTGGTAAAGAAAAGTTTAATCAGAATATTAGTCACGCTAAGAATACAGAAATACCACATATTGAACATACCAATAAAGATTATCAAATTTCAGCAATTATAGATCAAAATGACTCCAATGAACTAGTTCGATCCTCAATGAAGAGACATTTAACTTCTTCGACAAAACATATTGGCCATTCTATGGACCATTTGAATCTAGAAACAAGAATCTATGCTAAACCAGCTCAATCAATAAAAAACAACCCAAAACTAAATTTTAAATCAAATAAGTTTTTTATTTTCCAAGATGAAGAAGATGATCAAAGTGAACAGAGTAGTTCTAGCTCATTATCAAGTATTGATCGATCAATTCGCCAAGCAGCAGCATTAACCAATACTATTAACGAAGATCGAGATAATGAATTTGATAATGAAAATGAATATGATAGAATAAAAAAAAAAAGAATTATTAGTTATAGTACTACTGGTACAAGTGCCAGTATTGATGATTCATCTATTGATTATTACTATACTAAACCAACAACAGAAAGATATATTAATCCTGCTTCTTATGGTTATTATTACAATGATAACAAGTTTATTAATGAAAATGATGAATACACTCAACATGAAGATACTTTAAATATGCCATTTGAATTTTATAGTGAATTTGCTGATGACGATGATGATGATGGTGAAGATGGCTATGAAAGTAGTGATGTTGATAATGAAGAATTAGGAAGGTTAATTTTGGAATTTCAATCTGGTTTAAGAAAAAGTTTTGGTGTGAAAAGTCCATTAGCTACTATTTATTCATCAAGTTCAAGAACCCCAGCTGATAATTTTGGTAATAAACCATCTGCAGATCATAATTTAACTTTTAATAGGGAGAGTGATTATAGAGGTTTTAATGGGAAACCAGGTGCCGCAGTGAGTCCTAGGTTCATAAATCCAATTTCTACAAACATAAATCATCATCCTCCAGCTATAACTCATAGTTATTCTTTACCTATTGATTCAAAATTTATAAATCAAACTGATCAATTAGATAATTCAAAAAGAAAAAGCTCCAAAAAGTATGCCAAATATTATGCCTGTGATTTTGATCAATCAGATAATGAATATTACGACGAAGATGATGAAGAAGAAGAAGAGTTTGAAAATGATTTGCTAGGCCCACCACCCACAACAATGAATGTTGATAGCTTAGAACTGAGTGTAAGTAATTACGATAAAGTGAATGAGGATGAAAATGAGGATGCAAATGATGAAGTGAAACTAAGATATAAGTTTAGTCAATTGAAATTAGACTATAGTGGAAGGTTTGAAACATCTGATGGTGTTGTACAAATGGGTGTATGTGGGGATGATGAAGAAGAAGATGATGAAAGTGATATTGAAATTATTGTTCCGTAGATTAAAAATATTAGTTTAGTTATTAGATTACTTGTGTTAATTATTATTATTATTATATTTTTTTTTAGTTATTATAATTACTATAGATTATTTGTATTAATTATTTATGTTTGAAACTGTTGGGTTTTGATTAGATCTAGACGCCTGTGTTTCATTAGGAAGACATTATTAGACTATATATTACTGGGCTTGGTAGTATATCCTAATAATGTATTACAATTCATTAATAATCAATTACTTTGACTATTAATCATTTAGATTATTATTCTATTATAATCTAAATGATTCTATATATTAGCTATTGTTTTTATGTATATAAAGAGGACTATTTCCTTTATATTTTGTATTATTGAATAAATTAACTATATTATTATATATATTTCAACACATCAATTGCAAAAGTGTTTATATTTACTTTATTGTAATAAAAATATATTGTTTTTCTCTTTTTACTTGAGGTTTACAACTTGGTTCAAACTATATTCCTTACAACAGTCATGTACATAATATAATTGTACATCGATCCCGTTAATTAACGTTTAGTACACGATCGATCGAGTCCAAGAATAACTGATGAATGCATGATCCTAGCATTACCCGGGCCATCGATAAAACCCCCTCTTTTATTATGGTTACTCAAAGGGTTATTTGCAAACTCCTGTATACACATGTAGGTCGACCCATCTATCGACAACCTACAATACAATCAACGCTGAGTTAAGCCGCACTTTCTGTGGCGCAGAACTTTCTTACTACTGTATTAACTGTTACATCCACTAAACTCAAATAAACTGTAGACACCTGACACCAGTGTACTACAAAACAGTGTACAACAAACCAGTGTACTACAAACCAGTGTACTACAAAACAGTGTACTACAAAACAGTGTACTACTAGTTTACTACAAACCTTTACCACTAACCTTTCTATCTAGAAAATAATAAAATTTAACATAAAAAAATATTTACAAAACAATAATAATAATAATAATAATAATAAAAACAATTCATTGAAGAGCTTTTCTTAATGCTTTTAACATGAGTGAACTCCGTTTATAATCTAAAAGTAGGTGTTAGTATATCTGGTCTTGATAATTTTTGGGATATGGAGGGTTGCGGATTTCGGATGGAAATCGTTGGGTGTCGATCAATTGGGAATCCTTCAAACATAGAAAGATAATAGAATAAATGAATAATCAGTTGGGTTGGTGATGAGTATCAGGTGGATAATGCAAAAGTAGGAGTTAGGGGTAGTAGTGGTGCACCACTAAAACCATAACTTTTATCATCCCATCCACCCACCGCTGACCAATACTCTCTATTTCATAGAACATCAACCTATAGTACAAACCTCCACTCATCCACGCTATGTCTAACCCCCCAACTACATCTTACCATCCCCCTTAGAACCCCCAAAATAATAATAATAATACTTACTGAGGAGCCATGTTATCCATGATAGGACTCTTAATAAACAAAACACCTAAAGCAAACAACCCCAAGTTCAAAGCGATCTTGGTAGAATGTTCTTGGATCAAGCCGGTGACCGCACTTGTAACACTTTGTTCTTCTTTTGCCATCTTCTCTTTTTCTTTTGTTGTATAGTTTTTTACTACTGTAAGTGTCGAATGGGTTCGATTTGAAATTTTCTTTTGGCTCGATCGAGGAGGTGAAATTTTTCTATACCTTTTTTATTATGCCGGGTGGAAAAATAAAAATGGTTGGGAGGAATTGTTTTTTTCTTTCTGGCACGTGCATTGCAATTTGACTGAGGCGGAATTATTGCATGCGGCAGGCTAGGAGGTTTACCGGTGCTTGAGACAGCTCCGTAGAGGGTGCGGCGGGGCGGGGGAAGGGAGATACATACGGCTGAACTGAGCATTCAGGAAAACGCTAAAAGCAAAGATGGTAATAAACAGGTGTAACAAACCCAAGAATCATAATATATACAAGTAGTAAATAAATGGACCAGTGTTAATAATGTAAGTAAATAAACTCAGAAAATTCTTTTGATTATACAAGATGTGATAACCAATTACCTCAATATTAGATATATAATCGCGATGTATTAGTTACAGGCAACGTTCTAGAAATAGAAATTGAACCTTTTTCTAATAAGTTAATTATTTTTAAATGGAATTTCACAACGTTACTAGTACAAGCTTTAGGCCAATTTATATATAAAAAGCAAACTCAATCGAAACAGAAAATAAATCTTCAATTTTTTTTTAATATATATATAATGAATTTATAGACAAATACTAAAAAAGAAAATTATGCAAACAGCGACTGCAGCACAGTATCTATGCTACAGTTAATAATAAAATAAAATAAATAGTTTAAATATCAGAATCTAATAAATGCAATTGATGTACCCCCAAATCAGTTCTCGACTAATTAGTACCCACAAAAAAATCAACTCTCAACTAATTAAATGGTATTATACTGAGATTTTATCATAGGTCATTCAGTAATTTCAACAGTTTGTACATTCTCATTATCTGTAGATCTTATACTTTCAAAATCTTTTGAAATATTGTTTAAATTTTTAAATCTTTGATTTTGTGTTTTGGCAAATAATAATGGTGTTCTTAAAACATATAACACCACATCGATAGCCAATACTATAAAAATTGGTACTGAGCATATAAATGCTAATAATAAAAATATGTTTGCTAATGTTGATTCGATTGTGTCTCCTATTGCTCCTGGTAACCACATTGTTTGAAATTTTTACTCAATTTTATGCAGCAGCTTGAGAGGTAGACTTCTTTGGTTGTGATGAATTATTGCTAGGTAGTTGTGACTATGATGCTAATTGATGGAAAAAAAATATATGGATTGTGGATTTTGAATTGTCTGAATTGGATATGTTTTGATTTGGTGGTGTATTTATACTTTTTCCAGTGCCTTGGATTGGTAGTGATGAAATTTAAAACTGGTTTAAATCAGTAATACTACAAAGGAGGAGGGTTATCTTCTAGGTGATAGGAGGGTGTGAAAAGTGGTCGACACTGTAGATGCAATGTTCCACTTCAATATTGTTGTATGATGCTTGATTTACTTGCTTTGAGCTAATACCAGCTATTTTAAAGTAAATCAAAGCGATTTAGTAAACAGAACTTGAAAATAAATAAAATGGAGTGGCACTTTATTAATATTACTTGTGGATAGTTAATAATCTGATACCGAAAATAGTGATAAGACGTATATAAAGTGTATACAATTCAGATTATCGAAAACTAGATCGAATTGATGCAGTTAATAATGATATCTTGAAAAAACCAGTTAGCCTGTGACAAGTCGATATATTTTGTTATAGATTAGAGTATAACTAGATGGTTCTTTACTGAAAATAATCAAAAATTGGCTCTGTCAAACTCTATTCAAATTGGAATTATTGAGACTTTCCAGTTGTAACTGAACTGATATTTATAATCTTTCAGTATTTAAAATACCAAGTTATAAGTAATCACTCCAAAGATAGTTGACTGAGAAAAAAAAAAATGTTTCAAAAGATCTATTATAAACAATTGAATATAATTGAATAAAAATCACTTCACTAATGTTGCAATAAACTGATCCTTATAAGGGCACCCCAAATACCAAACGAGTTTTCTCTTAATACTGAGCCTTTAGTATTTAGCTGATTCGATAACTTTTTGTTTGGGTTGTTTTCAAGTTGTTAAAGAAGTGAGGGAGTTGAATTTCAAAAAAAAAAGACTATCGAGGTGAAGTTGAGGAAATAAAAAGAAACCACGCCTGAAACTTGTAATTAAATATCGGCGGTGCCGGGGTTCCTTAGGCTTATGAAACGCTGCGGCGGGTTGGTTAGATAGGCTTGAGTTTAGTACAGCCCAAGTCTCAAGCCTTTGTAAGGTTCATGCAGTGTTTATTCCAAGCGTGAATAAGGTGTAAAAAACGTTTAAGCTTGTGTAAGGAGGTAGTGGCTGATGGTGTGGCTGCAAAGTATTGATGCTGAGCTGTGTTACTATACCTTGGTAGAATTAAAAATTACAACTGCTTTAATCAGTTCTTGATTAATATCAAATTGTAATGACTCATTATTATTATTAAGAAATTTTATGCAGACATATGGAATAATTGAGCATCGTACCATGGCAGTGATCATATATAAGGAAGATATTTGTAAGTAAATATATATGTTTCCATGATTGAATCATTGCAATTTATGGTTAATAATATTGCAAATTTGCTTGGTCCGCGGGGGAGGGTAATTAAGGGATCTGTTGAATTTGAGCATGCATTGGCTCGAGATCGATCTCATATTGTAGGTTTAGGTCGAGCCCCTGTTCTCCCATGATATCATATCAGCAGTTATTCTTGTCACTCATTCTCTCGATCGAGCACTCTCCACGTTTAGTTTGTTTGTTAGATGTGGTGAAATATATATAATAATATAGTTAATTTATAATATTCAATAAAACAAAATATAAAGGAAATAGTCCTCTTTATATATATACATAAAAACAATAAGCTAATAGAATCATTTAGAGTATAATAGAATAATATGATTAATAATCAAAGTAATTGGTTATCAATGAATTGTAATATATACATTATTAGGATATACTACCAAACCCAGTAATATATGTTGCAGTGGTAGCTCCGGTAAGGGAACCATCTGCATATGAATTAGCACAATTAGCTTGTAAGTGTGCTAGTTCGTTGGTTAATAAAGTTGTTGTTATCTGAGTGATGAAACATTAGCTTAATGCTGCTTTGTTTCAT
>JAKTSB010000355.1:0-17525 GCA_030579975.1 Blastobotrys buckinghamii (nom. inval.)
TATCCTGGTTCAATCTCTTTAGTCTTTTTCCCCATCTTTCTATAAAAGTGCAAGTACTTGTAAAATAATGTTTGTGTACTGCATATCTCTCGTGCATATTGAATCATGATTTGGATATCATCATAAGGATCTTCGATGCTAATGAAAAATCGATGGGGGTTCTTTTTGTTTTTTCTTTCATAAAAGTGCCAAAAAAAGCAGCCAAAAAAAACTATTAAAGGGCGATTGGTGTAGGGGTATCACGTTTGCTTTGCAAGCAAAAGGCCATCGGTTCGAATCCGGTATTGTCCAGATAACAACAATCGGTTGATTGTTCAGTTAATTTTT
Organism: Blastobotrys buckinghamii (nom. inval.); assembly: GCA_030579975.1. NCBI lineage: Eukaryota > Fungi > Ascomycota > Dipodascomycetes > Dipodascales > Trichomonascaceae > Blastobotrys > Blastobotrys buckinghamii (nom. inval.). Next base: position 328 of record JAKTSB010000355.1, read on the forward strand.
ATTGATATTGCCATAGTATTAACCCAGCAACCAATTAATTCATGTTGACAACCTCAGACATCCGTGCGGCTCAAAACTACTTTTTTGTCTCACCATATAAGCGCTTTCTTTTTTATCATTATCAGTCTTTAAACTAAAATATTTTCTTTACTCCAGTTTAAACTTTTGGAACCCATGGTGTAGGTGGATTTTTATTCTTTGATAGCATTTTATTAGATATATATATACTACAAATCCAAACAACAAACAATCTATATAGGGCTGCTGCTTATGCATGGATTACAATGTAATCCTATCAAGATTTTAGATCCTACCCAGGTGATTACAATTACTAAATATAAATAAGTAGCCTTTCTTGTTTATAAATGCAGGAATTCTTAAGCTATAAAGGTTATAATAAAAGAAGAGCTGTGCATTTCATTGCTAGTTTGTGTATAAATTAGAGCCAACGATTGATGTATTATCTAAACATATATAGAGCCTATATGGAGCCTTTTTAGAGAGTGGATGAACTTGATCTCATTGATGGAATGTTATAAGATGAGGCTCTGTTTAGTTATCACGGCAAAGTGGATGAGCAGGAGTTGGGTAGATCCAAAATGCTGACAAAAAGACCCGTTGTATCAGTCAATTAGAAAAGAGACCCTAACTTGATATGATTCCAAAAAAAATTTCAGATGAAATTCCTTCAATATATAGATTTGTAAAAGTGAGATTTTGATTTGTTGATTAAGCGGTAGGTAGCTCAATTCAGGTGGTTGGGAACACTGGTCAAACTTTTCTGAGAGCAGTCTTTCAAAGGTATTAATTGATACAACACACATTTTTACCCTCTTAATTTATCGAATTGGTCAATATTCACAAGCGGGTGAGCTCACCAAATTTAAAATTACTTCAATAAGTTTAAGTACTAGTTAATGACAACAAAACTGCAAAATTTTTCAATGGAACTTTATTAATGACCTGATACACCTCTAAATAAATCTAATTAAGAAAAAAAAAAAGATTATAAATCAAGATAAGAATGTATCCCGTCCTGTGACATTCATATACCATCACTCTAAATGAATAGAATGGGTGGTACTAAACTTCCTAGAAGTCAGGATAAACCATTTGATCTCGAAGGAAGAAGATAACAATATAGTTATCTTATGGCAACGCATCGCTACAGAATTCTTTCATAGAAAGAATAAAGCAAAACGTCGTGGCATTTCCTTCTTGCTTTTTTGATCAAGGAAAAAAAAAAAAAGAAGAAAAAAAATTATTAAAAAGTCGTGGAAAATTGAGCTGTATTTATACTTTTTTTCTTCAAGATTTTGAAAGTTTTTTTCCAGTTCAGTATGTGCGAGATAAAAAATTCAGCACTGAAAATTCTTGTCGCGCGCTCAACGCGATTGGCGTGGAGACTAAAAAAAAATATGATCCAGAACTTTTTCCATTGATGTAAAATGTCTTGCTTTAGTGGATGTTCAAAGTTAGCATAATTAGATCCTAATATTCTAGTATTGTCAAAAATTCTCGTTTACCAGTAGAGCTTTTATAAACATTAGCATGTACAATTAAATATTTATAAGCTATATGGAGGAGCCTACGAGAAACAATAGATTAAAATGAAAGTTAAATAGTTATAATAGCACATCCTTATGTCTAGGTTCCAATTGGTACCATCTATGTGATAAATTGAGCAAACTACCGTAAGAACTCTACAAAAAAAAACTATGGCGCACAAAAATTATAATAAAAATATAAAAGATTTTATTAGTTTATATATATATAAAAAAAAAAAATTTGATTAGTGAATTAAAAAACATAATAATAATAATAAAAATAAATTAACTTCTTTTTTCAACCATTTTACCAACCAATGCAGCAAATCGTTGTCTATTCATCAACTGCCCTTCTTCAGTTAATACAGGCTCATTCAATGAAGGTTGGTCAGCTAATAATCCTTCTAAACCAGAACTAATCAAAATATTATGTAATTTTTTTCGATGTTGAGGTAATTTATCAAATAATTCAACATTAGCCAAGATATCACCACTAACATTTAACAAAGCTTCAGTTATTCTATCACTACTACCTTGTTCAATAAATTTCAAAACTTTATCTCTAATCATTGAATAAATCATTGCTTTTTTCTCCAAGTTTTTATCACCAACTGCTCTCAAAGATTCCAAAAATCTCAAATCCATACTATCAAATTCATGACATCGACGGAATAAATGGCCTGCCAAAAACATTGAAATTGTTGAATCATTTGAATCATCAGATAAAAATTCTTTCAACAATACTGGAACTCGTTCTGCTGTATCATCTGGATTGTAATGTGACCCATGTGAGTTTGTGTACTTGTGAGAGTTTTGATGATGATTAGCTGTGGTAGAAGATGTTTGGGGTAAATTATCTTCTGGATATCCTGCAACCCATAATAAATCTTTCAAATCGCTATCACTTCTACAACCCAAATATAGGAAATATAAATAACATAAATATGATGGATATCGATTAGATTGCCGTTCTTTAACATTATTCTTGGCAGATACTTCCAAGAAAGTTTCCAATGCTTTTAAAGTAGATGCCCTAGTTGTACTTCTTTCTAATCCCTTTGCGATAGTAGCGCAAACTGCCACATCAAAATATTCAACACTAAATTTAATACTTGTTAATTGATCTAATTGTTGCCATTCATTTTCAATTGATTTTCTACCAGTAATCAAATATTCAGCCATTGGGGTAGTTTTAAATACCCCATTATCATCTAAAGCTCTTAAACTGGATTGTAATAAAGAAATTGCATAACTAAATAATGTTGAATTACTACCTCTTAAAATTGACAAAGATAGCCATAATAGTTTACAATGATATTCTGATCCAGCTGGTAATCCATCAACCATTTTTGTTAAACAAAACAGTGTACAGGCAGCATATTCCTCACTTAATGATAACATTTCACTTGCTAAAGCTCTTTTTAAAACATGCAAAACTTGTGTAACTACCAAATCCTCAACTTCAATTCTTGCTAGACAACCTAATACCAAAAACGATCGGCATTGTAAAACTGGACATTCCAAAAAACAAGTTCTCATAACAAATGAGCTCCACCTTGCTCTCCATACATTAGCATCATCAACTGATCCAATTGTACTTAAAATATCCATCAAAACCATACAACAACTTTCAATATGTTTAACAGCTGCCAGAACGAAATAATCATAATTCATTGGTCTCATTTCATCACTTAAACCAAATAATAATTTCCCCTTTGCCGAACACAAATCGTGCCAGATATTTACTAAATGATCTTTTCTATCTTGAGTTAAATTTGGTGAACAACTAAAAGAATGAACAATATTAATCAACAAAGAATGTAAGCTTTTTCTAAAAGAATAGGATCCAGTATATAAAAAAGTTGTAATTAACATAAAAATTTCTGGTAAATAAACTTCTGCAATTGTAATTGATTCAAAAGTTAAAAAACTCATCATTTTTACCAATACAACTAACTCAGTCCAATTTGGATGATTTACTAAACTTCTTTCAGCTGCTCCTAAAGGTTTAGCTAACAGATTTCGAATTCTAATCAAAACAGTACCACAAATTCCAACTGTTGGGAATGAAGTTATAACTGCTAGTGAATCTTCAAAAAATGAATCTTCAATACCTCTGTCAACAGCAAATTCAACAACTTCATTAACCAAAATCTCTGCTAAACCTTCTTCTAAAGATAAAATCGGCCAAATATTAACTAATAAACAATTAAAATCTGGTGCATTACCAACAGTAATATCTAAGCATTGTCGAATTAACCATGAAGTATTTTCAGTTCCTTTATCACCAGCTCTATAAACGTAATCTCTAATATTTTTAATCCATGGAACAACATATAAAACACTATTTTGTCTTCTTGATTCTGATAGATTTTTATATGAAGTGAAAAATTCATTCAAAAATTCCATTGTTAATTCTGGATGTGATTGTGCTACTGATTCACTAAAAGAAACAGCCATTGTGATTTCATTTCTTGGAATTGCTAAGCCTTCACCACCTCTTAATTCTCTACCAAAATCAATATCAAATCTTGCAGGTAATGTCGCTAATAAATTATATGCTGCTTGTTGAACTGATGCATCAGTATCCCATAAATTTGCTAGACCCATATTTAATAATCTACCCATTGCATCTTCGACTTTCATAATATTACAAGCTTGACTATTAACATCATTTGTATCATTATTACCAACTCTACTTTTTGAATTCTGAATAGCTCGAATAACTTCATATCGTTTATTATGAATTAAATGGATTTTATTCCCACTAACTAATTCAATTGTAAATTCATCATCTTTTTTAATTTCATTGGACATATAAACATCAGCAATATCACTTAAATGATAAATATCATTTGTAAAACCTGGTGATTGTGGAATATAATTGAATGGTTGTTCTCCTTGTAGCTGAATAAACTCACTACCTAATTTAATACTAGTTCTAATTAACATATCTTTCTTTCTTGGATTGATTCTTCTTGCATCATTAAATACTATTCTTGAATCATTAATAACTTTGGTAGACCAATCATCTAAATTTAATGCTGATACATCAAAATGATCGCCAATATTTGAAGGTGTCATAAAAACATATTTTGTTCTCATTGGATTTAAATATAATCCATTTTGATAATGTCGAATCATACTTTTAATTCTTGGTAATTGTTCTGTTGATACATTATAAAAATAAATACCTGCACAATTATGTGCCATTTCATCTGGTATCATAATATCACTAGCAGCTCTTGCAGTTGTTGGTAATAAATTAGTTGATTGATATCCTGTACCATCATAAAATAAATAGAATTTATCCGCCCACATTTTACTAGCAACTTGAAAGAATCTATATAATACTAATTCAGTATCAGTTTGATCTTTATTATAATTCCTACCAGTAATAATCAAAACCGGTTCACCATCAGTACTAATACCTTCATGTACTATTCTCTTGTCAATAACTGGACCCAAATCTCTCATTGCATTTCTAGTCATAAATTCATATAACCGATGAGGGGTATTGTATCTTAAATTTGATGGTAATTGTCTTGAATATGTTGGGCTCGGTCGACCTAATGATCTAATAACAGCAGTTAATTTTCTACTAGCATCCAAATCACTAGATTCGTCATCTTTATTACTTGGTGGTCGATTTTGTTTATCAAATATTCCAGTACCACTTCTTCGGTTTTCAATACTTTCTGGTGGATGATGATGATTGTTAATATTATTTGATCTTGAATATAATAATCGTTTCATTCTTTGTTCCATTAAAATTCGATGATGAGCATCTTCCCAATGTGTGTATAAAAATTTATGTAAAGCAACTGCATATGGTCGTTCTAAAGATTTAACATTAGTTGTTGATGATAAGCTACTAGTCTCAGTAGCATCATCAGCAGATTGATTTGGATCAATTACACTAATATTTCTCAAAATTTTCAACATTGTTTCAGTTTTTTCTTCAATCATTGAAATTCGATCACTAACAGCACTTAACCTAACAGGATTTGTTGATCCATTAGCCATATTTTGAATACATTTCGCCAATAGTAATAAACTTCTTCGAACTTCTTTACTTGGAGTTTTCTCTAATAATCCTTCACCTTGTGGAGATACTAATGCAGGGCAAATAAATCTTAAAAAGAAAAATGAACTAACAGCTGCTTCCTTTGATTCTGGATAAATCGGCTCAACTGCTTCTTGAATTGAATGACAAACTTCTCTGAATAATACTGGAATTGCATGGACTGTTCTTTCTAATGAATTGATGATTTCTGTCAAACATTTTTCAAATTTATTTAAATTATCCTTAAATTCTTGATAATCTTTCAATTTATCTGGTTCAATTTCAAATACATATGATTCTGGATTTGTTACCATATTGTTTAAAAATGGTCCTAATGCTAGTTTTAGATATTGAAAACCTTTACTTTTTGCAAATAATGATAATAATTTTGTTGCAACACAATTTCTTCTCAAGATATCTGTTGGTGAATCGGAACTAGCTATTTCTCTTGTAACAACATCATTAACTAATTCTAAACTTTTACCTCTTGACTCAAACACATTTAATAATGCCATTGAAAAATCATCAACTTCACTTGGTGGACAGATATCACATAATGTTAAACTTATCTGTTTATTATTAACAACAATCTAATATATGTTAGTTTTCTTTCTCTCTCTCTATCTCAATTTTATTTCGTATACATACATCAACCAATTCTTCATAACGTTTTGATTCATTATATTCTGGACTAAATTTTGTACCTTGACTTAATATGTTGGTAAATATTTCCAAAAATGCTAATCGTAAATTTATATCATCATGGTATCCCAAATTTAATGCAACCTTTAACCCAACATCAACATTAGCATTTAATAAATTAGACAAAGATAAAATGACTTGTTGACGAATGAATGGAATTTTATCACCCAACTGTAACATTCCACCTTCATTCTGGCCTTCTTCTTCCAATTTAACTCGATTCAATACTCTTAAAAATAATGAGAACAAGTTACTAAAAACATTGCTTTTAGCAGTTAAAATCTCTTTTTCATGAACATTATCTGGAACATCAATTGGTAATCCTTCTAATAACTGAGTTAACGCTTTAACAATTGCTACTATTTTATCCTTAACTAATCGTTCTTTTTCATTAAAAATTCTATTAATACTTCTTTCCGTTGATCTATCAGATGCTGATGTACCAAGTAATTGTGCTCGATATGATGTGGTTTTTTCTAGCCATTCAGATAATACCAAAACAAATTCATTTCGAACTCTCAATTCATGCTTCATATTTAAAGTATCTTTATAAAACCCAACAACTTCTAATAATTGACAAATTCGAATTTCCAATTTTATTAGTTCAATATCAGAATCAATATCTTGCAAAAATCGAACAATTTTTAATGCTAATGCACCAATATCAACAGATAAATAAACATCACCATCATATAATCTTTCGATAACTAAGGTAATTAAATTTGTTGTCTGTGTTGCTAATCGAATATCTTGTTCACTTAAACTTCTAGATTGCTTATCTATAATACTTGGATTTGGAATATTTGGTACTACACCTGGATTACTAGGTAAACTTGGTAACCTTAAATCAATCATATCATTTAATAATTTGAAAACATGATGGAAAACCAATGGACTTGCATCTCTTGCCAGAACTTCTTTAACAGTCTCTCTGACATAAGGTGATTCACTCATTAATAGTTCAACAATTTCTTTCAAAAATTGTCTTGCTTTAAAATGTGCATTATCAGGAATTCTAACATGGCCATCTAGATTTAATAAAGGACTCAATAAACTGCATAAAAATCCACTATAACTCTTCCATTCACGTTGTTTCTCTTGGTCATGATCAAAACTTCCAACACTAATCATAATCCATCTATCATAAACTAAAGCCCATGCTTTAACCATTGCAGGTGACGGATCATCAATTAATTGTAACCATTTGAATAATCTCTTTTGTACCGCAATCGGGCCAGTAACAATAAAATCTGGTGATGAAATTTCAGTATAAACATTAAAATTGGGCATAATTGACCATGCTGATTCACTAACTTTATCAAAGTTTTCAGTAACTGCTGCTTCCTTAGCTAATGCATTAATATTTTCCAAAGCTAGTTTACAATTGTTAACATTACTTGAACATATACAAACCAGCATGCACGTTTCAAGTATTTTACTAACTGCAGCTCGATCTTCAAATGGTTCTAGTTTCAAAATATCTCCCCCTACTAATTCGATTAATCTATATTCTTGAATTAAATCAGCTCTTGCTCTTATATATTTGTTAATAAATTTCAAACTAACTGTCAAAGTTTTATCATTCAAATCTAATTGGTTCCCTAAAATATTATTGGCAACTTCTTTAGCATTCATACCAAATGCTTTATATAAATGATAAACAATATGACTTGAATTATCTCGAACGCTATCAACAGTAAACGACCATAACCTTTCACTTTCAACCAAATCAAAACAAAAATTTAATACTGTTTCTCTTAATGTAATATTTTTAGCAACTGTAGCGATAATAACAGCTTCTGTAAATTCATTAATAGTTTTTGAGAATTCTATCTCATTATGTTGAAAATATAAAATTGGTTGGGTCATGAAACATAAGAATCCAAATTTACAACAATCAGTATATTGTTCATAATTACCATCTTTTTTCACTATACCCAAATCTTGATCATGGTATTTTCTAGTTGCTAAAACAACACAAATCATAAGATTATCTTTATATTTTGAAACAATATCAGCTAATAATTCATGACCACCAGGTAATGAATATAAATTTAGAAATCCTCGTAAAATATTTTTTTGAAATCGAACTGGTGCAGTTGGAGCTCTTAATACTGGTAATAAATCAGTTAAAATATCCTCATTCAATAAAATTGTAAATGCACTAACAAATTGTGATTGCAGAGTATCCAAATACATTCCATAAATTGAGTATCGATCTGAAGAACCAAACAATGCATTTAATAAATCCTGATATAATCCTTTAGAATATTGAACAATTACATGAGTTAAATCAATTAAAATAGCTGATGCTGCTGCCTTCGATATAGTTAATAAGCACATTGTTGATATAACTCTTTCTTGTGGTGATGCGTTAGCAGTTTTATTGATCTTAGTTAATGATTCCAAAAACATTAATTTTTTACTTGTTGATTTGTTCATAGCCTTTGATTTCCTATTGTTAAAGTTATTAAAACTGCTCGTGCTGCTATTAGTTCTTTCAATAGTTTGTTTTGTATTAAAATGATTTGGCATTAAAATTAATAGTAAAGATAAAAATGACCATGATGTATAACTCTTCTTTTCAGAATCGAAATATTTATACATATGATCAAACAATGGTTCTGCTATTCGACTTAATTGAGAACCTGCATCTGATAAATAAACAATATCACTACCTCTTATCATAATCCAATACATGATACTTTGATACAAGAAATGTTTAACTGCCAATCGATGTATCAATTTTTTTATATTTGAATAATATCCTTCGTTTAAATCTTTTAATAATAAGCACAATTTATCATGATCTAAATGTAATAACCCTAAAATATCTAATCCTGGTATTGAATCAATATCTTCTGATGATACATGTTTTAAATTTCTCATTCTTTCCAAGGTATAATCATAAGTTTGTTTCCAATTACTTGAAGATAAATAAAATACAATAAATTCACAATTTTCATCAATTTCATCCAATACTTTTTCAACATCTGAGTTAGATTTTTGTATTTGTTGTTGAGTTGCATTTCGATGATGATTTGGGGATCTTTGATCTGATGGAATCTCCAATGCTAATACATGATGAATAACATAAGTTAATTTTCTAGTTGATTTAAGCTTCATAAACAGTTGTAATGCCGATTGAGCAACTTCATGGTCAATTTCAGGTGGTGGACCTGCATAAAATTTGGTTTTGCCATCATATAAATAACTTTTATCTCTTTCTCGTCCAATCGGTGGTACATGTAGTTGAACTTGATCCACCGCTTGATCCCATTCGCTTGTTAGTAAATCTGATAATAATCTTGTGATACTCAATAATAATGATAAATCATTCTCTGTCCTTAGTTCTAGTTTGGCGTGTATAGAGTCCTATAATCGTTAGTGCCTTTCTACTTTGAAAATTTTTGTAACATACTTTTAAAATATCTTGAACAGTTAATAATGAACCGTATAATATATCTGAACTTAACCCTGTACCTGTTAAACCCATCATAAACTCTTTTGATGATTTGAAAATATCAGTATCTTCGATAGATCCATAGATATTCTCGGGTAGCTAAAAAAAAAAAATTGTTAGTTTCTCCATGGCTTTAAAAAGTACATACCAAATGAGCCAGTCGTCTCATCACGACAGGTACCACCGTCTTCGGTTTATACTTCACGTCGTTCATGATCACTGCATCAATGATTGATTTCTGTTAATGTGATTGTTAATGCTATTTATTGATAGTATAAGCTGCTGTGATAGATATTCTTGAAAATAAAATTCCTTTCTCTTTCTCTACTCTCTCTGTGTGTGTGTGAGTGTGTGTCTATGTTATGATATTAATTTTATTCCAAAGGCTCGTTTAAACCTATTGGTGTAGTTGTAGTTGCAATTTTTTTACAATAAATAAATAAGTTGATGCAAAAGTATTCAAAAGTGATAATGCAAAAGTTGTTGATTAGAATGAATTTGATATAAAAAAATAGTTGCCAGGTTTGTCGAATTTGCAATGTCTAATGTTTTTCACGAATTGGGCAAGCAGGACTTTGACTCAGTCGGTTTTATTTTATTTTTTAAAATTATTTATTTTTTTATTATTATAATTTTTTTTTTTGTTCTTTGCAATGGGCACACACAGTTATAAAGTGTAGATTTTTTCCAAAATTTTTCCCCTCGTTTTTATTTCCTCTATGCACTTACTTTTTTGCAAAACAGCTCCAAATGGAACTGGGAGCATTAAGCGCTAGATGCTAGTACTGCTCAAGTTATACTCCAATAGTCGCACGATCTACTACCGATGTAATTTATAATTGTGTTTAATTAATGGCTCATTAATTCAAAGCTGCTGAAATGCTTATTTAAGATAAATTGAATTTGTTCTAAATCATCAGTGTAAAAACTTAAATGCTAGCAAAGTTTAGCAATTATAAATTGAGAATTGAGATTGAGGTTGAGGTTGAGGTTGAGGTTTAAAATGGTCGACTTAATTGTCAAAGCAATTTGGAGACTTAGAATGGGATGTCGATAGGCTACGGAGTAAATCTGCTCCAGATTATAGGCACATGCGCGAACCCCATCCGATCCTGTTCGAGCTACCTGCCATGGTAATTAACTATAGATATATATAATGGATGGTGGTGGCCTGCAGTGGCAGTCATCCCACGATATAATTCCATAATTTAAATGATTCTATAGCACTTTTATGTGTATTCGCGGAACCCGGCTACCAGTGTAAAAGCTTAAATCCCGAATCCATGCTGCTGTAGCGATCGAGCAATAGCGAGCAATTTAATTCTATTGAAGCTTGTCTAAGATCTGGAGCGCTTTAAGTCACTATTGAATTATCTGTGTGGTGTTTTAATGATATTGTTTGTGGGGGTAGCGCAGTTCTAGCGCTTAGTTATTAAAGTTCTGTCAGATAATCGGAAGTCATTTTTTTGTCAATGGCCTGTAACCTTAAATGGCAACGATTCATTAAAACTTTAAAAAGCAATGGCCAGTCTGTGGATTCAGTCCCAAAAATCGTAGATGTGTAGAACAATTCGGTGATTAAGAAGCAGACAGTATGGCATATTTCTCTAATTATCATGCAGAGATTTGGTAACGTTTCTGTGTTAAACAGCTAGGTCATGTGTACCGCACTAAATGTCGAATTGCAATTGATTAGTAGTATTAATTGTAGATTACTACTTATAGGCTCTGTGAGATTCTTGGAACGATGTAATTTTTTTAAATATCCAAGTCGTGGTTGGCAATTTAGGTATTTAGCTCAGTTATCTGAGCAATTGAATTAATTGAATTTGGACATCAATCTGGAGAATTCTGCAGAGTAGAATAGTATGATTAGCTATTAGTTGTACCCTAATCTAGTTTGTATATTATATGGACCTATAAAACTATCGAATGGACATCTCAAGCGTAGCAATTCAGATCAATTAAAAAAATGAACTGTTAAACTGCTATATGCAGAAAGAGAGCTTATTCTCCGAAATTGTATAATCTAATGACCTAGATAGCTGCTGCTGGTATAGATATCCGATAAGATCCAACATAGAATTGAACATGGTTGAACAATACCGCAAAATGCATTCGAATATTTAGTAGCATCATTTATTAAAATGCTATACTAATTTTAAAACCAATTTATGGTACTAGATGTCCCCTCAATCTTTAAATACAAATCTAATGTAAAAGGCTTTCAAGAATGGTTTGAAGTAATATCCTGACCTCCAAGTTTCGAGTTAATTTACATATAATTATCTATAGTTATTGAGATCTAGCTTAATGAGAGTATAATTTTAAATAAAAGGGAATATGGCCATAGTATACTATAGATGCACCAGAATTTTTTGTCATCATAATCAGTGATTCAGTTTATATGAGGATTTGACTAGAAACATCGGTGTTCCAGATCGAGTATGATCCATAAAAACAATATTACCTCTACCATCACATATACCTGAATTTTTTAGATGTCGAATTATTCTGTAGTTACTCGGACTTCACGATATTTAAGCTTTCTGATTGCTAATGTTCAGTGATTTGCCTTCATAAGCATCATTATACAATCATGATAATTCAGTACGATTTTCAATCAATTTTTAAGCATATATATATCAAGCTTAAGATATTCACCCATGGTGCACAGGAAGATGAGGTCTTGACAAGCTGATGGTTCAACCTCTTTGCAACATGCTTTCTCGAGTTTTTATATAGAAAAGCCTGTAAGTACCAGCCATGTTTTCGACTAGCAATTCAATTGAGGCTGATATAATGACGTGTGCACCATTTATTATATCTGGTAAGAGATGAAAAGTAGGTATATTTACTCAAAACCGTTTTCACTGCCATGATAGGTTATATAATAGTTTCAACATTGCAATTAATGGTCATCAATAGTACCATTTTTAGTATAAATATATATATCATTTGTATATAAAATATATATCATTTGTATAAATATATAGCTATATTCGAATCCCATCTCCATATTAGTGGTAATCAATTGAAAATCACATTAAATGTAAAACTATATATGCGGATGATTGAAAATGGTACGGTAAAACTGTTTGTAGTTGGAGTTAGGTTATTGTTCCCAGCAATTGGAAATAACAAAAATTATCTCAAATTTACTGAGCTGATATTAATAACGCATACTACATGTTTAATGGATTGGATTAATTAAAAGTTCAGCTATATATGTTATGTCGGTACGTGGGGAAGAATTACTCAGGCCATTTAAATTATATATTATTTTGAAAGCTAGAATGTTCGTCCATCGTTTACCGCCATCCAAGGGATAGAATTTACAATTTAGTTAAAATCATGGCAGTCAAGAGTTTAATTCATTCTCAGTAACAGTAACTTACCTGCAGTGGTACTATGGTGTCAATGTCGTCAGTTCAAAAAAATGATTAAGGGTTTTAATGTTATGATATATCATGATAGTGAATAAAGTTGATCATTTAATTAGCTTCCACTGCAGTGATGGGCTATAAAGTCGGGCTTTGTACCAGGTAGTTAACGCTGCAGGTGTTGAGCCGTACAGATCTGAGCGATCCAAAAGAGAAACATTGATACTTGAGAAACATCGGGCCCCTGTCAAATACAAATGGATCTACTCCATGGAGATTATTTTTTTTTTTTGTTTTTCTTCATTCACTCAAAATTACCTGTAATTTCCAATTTGTTAACTTAGCAACCTGCTTTGTGAATTTTCAACAGCCTAGATGCATGGGCCGGAGTCTACCTACAGGTAATATAAAATTTAGAAAATCAGGAAAAATCGAGAATTCCAGAGTAAACCACATATATAAGATCACTTCGATATCCCTAGTTATAGTATACTATCAATAGAGATTAGTTGATTGGGCTTCGAAGAAAAATAAACTCTAGTTAATTAAAATTAGTTGACTGTTTGAGCATCATCAGGCCAAGGAGCTTGAATAACCGAAAACTTTATGCAATTCCAAGCCTCTGGTATATTAGCTTAGCTCGTCGTGCTCTGGGGTTATATTGCTCTTGCCATGACGTCTGTGCTTTAATCGTTAAATAGAACTTTTTAACTGGTGGTATTCATCTCAGATCGGACCATCAGCTTAGCACTTACAAATCATAGTTACAGTATATTATCTGGATATACATGTACATAGTTGGGAGCAGATTAACATAATAGGGTTACATTATTCACTCGAGCGCTGCTCCATTAAGGCTCTTATAATATATAAATATATGATAATGTATACTATAATAAGCTTGTCCTTGATATCTTGTTTTATATTGTCAATTACACCACCCGATTTAGCAAATCGGCACCTTTACTCAATTCCTCAAACTCCTTAAATAATAAACTACATCCTAGAATAGATCTGTTGCTAAAATAGAAAATAATAATAAATTTCGGTTTATGAGTCAGTTAAAAGCGTTGTAATTCCGTTTGGAAACCGCTAGATTTTCTAACGTTTGTATAAAATTATGCAATCTTTCCAACTGAAGTCTAAAGAATTATGGTCGAATAATTCTCCTCAAAGGTGAAACTGTATCTGGCACTATAGCTGAAAGATCTAAGGTAAGGGTCATATCAAATAGGTAACCATTACAATGTATACATTGTACCATTGGTACAATTATACAATTATACATCTGGACCTATCGGATATTGCATTTTGATATGATCGATCGTATGAGTTTGTCCTGTTGTAGATGCGTGGGATGCTGTCAAATTACAGTCAATTGAAGGATCGTGATCGATTTCAAACTTGCGATATAAGCACAGCTTCCATATTCTATAAAATCTATCAACCCTTCCATTATATAATGATAACTAAAACTTCAAAAAGGAAAATTTTCAGATTTGTCGAGTGGAATTTACAGTCCGTATACTATTATAATTGCAATTAATGTAACTTTATCGATTCCATTGACTGCGGTTGAGATTATTACATATGGAGTGGGTTGCGAGTTTAGATCTCGAGGTCTTAAAAATGCCAGGTACAAAGGTACAATTTTAAGGAGAGAATTTAGGTTCTATAGTCCCTTATAACTCAGATATTTTCATCCCGTCCCCATAATTTTATTTGCACCGCGGTCATCAAATAAAATGGATTAGTTTGGAGAGTTTTAGCTTGGCTAATTAATCTACAGTATAGGATATCACTACCATTGCAAATATTTGGACTTTGTGTAGAAATTTATTTAAATGATACTGTAAAGAAAATAGCTAAGCATAAACGCTCTATGAGTGTATATTATAATATCAATGATTGTTCTTAGCGTGATGGCTTTTTTAGAGCGCCATAATGTTAAATGTCGACGAACCAACCATTGTTTATGATTGCAATGATGCATCCATCTTGCTTTAATTAGACCAGTTCAGTTTCACTCGTTTTTTAATATGCATGCGCATTATATATAAATTACTCGATTTGGTAAATTTCCCAACCAGGGTGTTTAAATTTTTTTTTGGTTTAGGCTTTAAATTGCAAATTGCACCACCGCGCACAATGCGTTCTCTAATGAAATTTCTTAACCCAAAGTTTGTGGCTTCGTATTTTTCTTAATATGAAGTATAGACGTCCCCGAGTTTACTTTACTCGTCTTGTGAATATATAATAAGTAGCTATAAATATGGTAATATCTATGGTCAATATTTGAAGCTGCAAAACTAATGACTTCTTTATACCACTGAAAATATTCTAATTAATATTGAAATAGCCCGAAATATTCTGATAAAGCTCAACTAGCTTAATAATCGACCAATTAATGTTTCATGACTATAGTATACTAAGCAGTCTCCATCATAGTTTATAATGTCATGCTTCAGTCTTAACAAATCGAATTACGATATAAATAAAGATGAAAAGTTTTTGAAAAACTATAGCAGCCAATATGAACTAGCTCAGGGCGCCACAGCCTAGGTTCTATCCATCTTCACATCCATCCATGCATGTAACTTTTTGTAAGCCATATCAATTTTGACTCGTATTTATGCGCATTACTGTTAATACCATCCTATTCTGGCAGGTGATTAACTTGACATAATACTGTGTTCACATTTTGACCTGCCATTTTTTTTTCTCTTGATTGATCTGCGTAATTGTAATGAGCATTTGAGTGGATCCCAACAATACAGCAGTGTGAGTAAAATTTTCGGGATTGTCAATTGAGTCTCCAACCTAACCTACATATGTAGGCTATGGCATATAGCATATAGTACGCATATATAGTGCGGTGTAACCTTAGATTAGAATAAGGAAGTTCTGATTTCGAACCATATGGTGAATTCCATGGATTTGAATGCAAAAGCTCAACATTCGAATTTATGCAAAGCTATATTCAATTGCTTACTATAGAATTCTATGCATCATGATGGAAAACTCAAATCCATTGTTTAGCGTGGCTATATATGTAAAAATCACTGGTACTCAGCGCTATAGGACCGGTATGATTTCGTTAGAAAATCATTTGATTGTGCCCTCTTTGCTTGTCTGATTCCTAATCTTGATGGATTCTAGCATTTAGGCACTAATTACTAAGACATTTTTTATGCCGTAGGATCCTAAAAACCATATATAGACGACCACTGCAGGTATTATTGCAATGGTATACTATAGAAAATCGATGTTTTGTTTACTTACAGCTACAGTACTTCAATGGAAAAGTACAACATTTCTCGTACTCGCGCTTCAGGGGGAGAGTGATTCACTATCTAGAGCTATAGACTGAAGAAAGTACGACATGCTATTAATTAATTGTATCGAATATATATTACAACATTAATTCAATTACTGCATGCAAGATCATTCCGTACAGTTGGACACTTGAGAATTTTTATGGTAAGATGTGTTTGAGTGCATTAAAACACTGGATACACTATAGCTAGAAATGGTAGCAACCTTGTTTATTTATATAGTTCACCATTAAATTATGAATGATATATAGGCCTAATGTATATATATGTACAAGCTTTAGCCCAGTATATAATTTTTAGTTAAGTTTGATACATGACCACCTGCAGCACTTAGACGTCGCTGTATCAATTGGCTGTTATGATCAAAATCTGCTTGTACATCAAAGGCATTAGATATCATAGATGTATGCATGTCGGTTATATTCATCGTTGTAAAGGTTTTACAGGTGCCCAATCTGATTTGTGAACGACAAAATAGCTGGAATATATACCAGTTTGATGCTATTAATGTTGCTTATATTCTGAGAAGCTACGAATGAAGTCAAGAGCAGCTATATGTAATAAAGAAAAATGACTGCAGGCTTGCACCACAATTGACAGTAGGGTCCAACGCGTTAAACAGCTTAATCATATATAGAATTATAAATTGTTAGCCTGAGCCACATTTACTAGGATTTCACCACACAATCATTTCACAACATT
>JAKTSB010000356.1:0-17301 GCA_030579975.1 Blastobotrys buckinghamii (nom. inval.)
GAGAAGATCAGCATAGCCCCTGCATAAGGACGGTACGCTTTACAAAGAGATTATTCACATTTTTTTGATAAATTTTTATACAAAACCACAATAACAATATTCAAATTATTTATATATGACTGAAAATTCTCAGTTTTATTGATTATTTATATCTAGAAGTATCCATCCGTGATTTTAAGGTTTAACGAAGTAAGAGACTACATGTGTGAAAAAAATGTGTTGGCGCGTCCCGTGTTGCTGGATCGACTCTAGCATCGCGAATTTTACAAGCAATAATAACTTAATTCATATAATATTAAGGATTAGTAGATTGTTTGAAATACAGACTTTATAATTGTATGTGTAGTACACTAATATAAATTCTATAAGAAATTTAGACCATTTATGAAATGATAGGGCTCAACTGATCTTGCCGTAAATATTGCTATAGTGAACTTGTAAAAGCATACTGAGAAGATTTAATATTGAAAATTTAAATTTAATATCAAAATATAAATTTATTGTTGGTTAGTTGGTTAATTATATAAAGAAATATCTAGGATTTGATGTCTATTTATTATTAAAATATCCATCAATTCCGTTCAGCCTAAAAACCCATAACTAAATTGTTTATCATGATAAAATACTATGATTAACTATAACAAAGAACAACCATATTATGTCATCATTATATCTTATAATGACAAAATATATAATCTTCATAGTTGTTCAACAAACAAAGAAACGACTTTAAACCTAGAGCTCAAAGTCAACACATACATATTCCCCTTTTTTTTTTTTTTTGGATCCACACACATTATGGTTATACTCTAGGTAACGATATCAATTTCATTGAATTTTTCAAGGTCTAAGTAATTAGCTTACAGTCGTTACGGAACCTTATTTAGTACCATGGATTGAGCTAATGTACAATCTATAAACTCTAAAAAGTCCCAGAGCCACGCCTAGGCTGTGCTTAAGCTGCATATATTATAATTATCATAGAAGATCAGATTCTACGAAATTGGGAAATTTGAATATTTACTACATGCATGCTTTAATTAAATTTGCCTACCTCAGCTCTTAATTTCTACAACATAATGATATAATATATATTTATAAAATAAATAGTATTGATGGGTATTAAAAATTAAATCTTAGCACAGCAACCTTACTGATATCATATCCTTTTAACAATTGATTGATTCACGCATCCATTTTAAATCACTCGATTGGCGTTCATTTGACGAATATATATCATCTTGATAAATACAAAGGAAGTTTAGTTTCAACAAAATTATTGCAACTGAGATCTCAACCACAGATAATACACTTTATGACGACTCAATATATCTCAATTGATGAGGTTTTTCTAGTTCAGAAATTCGCCAAAACATTTACCAAAAAAAAAAAAAAAAAAAAAAAAAAAATTGCCGCGCAGGGCTTAAATTGGATAGAAAATAAAACCGTTTCTTGAACAAACGTTACACAAAAATAAGGGGTAAGACTTATAGTATTGAAATTTCACGCGTGTTTGTAATACTATGTGCGGCTGCATAATTACAGACAAGAAAACTGACACGTATAACCTAAGATTCAACAGTTAGTTACAGCAACCTATACGATATCTATTTTTTGACGACCTATAAATAAGATATCTTAATAAAAGACGTTGGATAGCAGTACTACATGTAAGCGGAACAATATCGATAAATGTCCATGGCACCTGTATCAAAAATATTGATAAAAAAAAGTTGAAAATTTTCAAAAATAAGTATAAGTACAGCAGAAACTAAAACTGAGACTAAATATATGTGCATAGATATTACATGGTTATATATGGATCCTATAACTTAATATCCTCTGTAGAACATATATGTAATTGTACCTGTATCTTTATCCTTATATAGATATAAATATCCAATATTTAAAATGTAGCCTTACCTTAGTTAAAGTAATATGCATATATACATATGCTGTGCTACATTTGAAAGAATCACCCTTACCTTATATATAATTAATGTAGATTTATATACCATGTGTATGTATGTATCACTGTGATTAATACATGATAGCTATATATTTGAATTGAATGTTATTTATATATGTATATCAAAAGCCTAGGTTCTAAAGAGATTATTTAACTAGAGCTAGCTCTTATAAGAATAATTAAGAATTCAAAGTATTGAGTCTTACGTATCTGTAATTAATATTAGATTGCATGATTTTGTACAACCATAGCTTTAAATAATACTATATAATAGACCGTGAACTGCATGTCATATCCTGAATGTACACTTCTCAATCTATCAGCTCCAAAATATTATATGAGAGATTACAAACACCACCCCACTATTTGTTTTGTCTCCACATAATATTAATTTTTTGGTTCAAAATTTAAGGGTTCAAGCATTGGCAACGTGAACAGATTTCAGAATTTTAGGACAGTCCGGACGTTTTTTTTTCGACCATCCATGGTTACCACAGCCTAAGCTTACTATTTTCAGGGACAAAGGCCTACCCTAATACGATACGATACCCCTCGAACATATGAAATGTCCCAAATATAGAACATGTGCACATGATTGATCTCATACCGCTATAAAATCATTCAATGTAAACTTTGGTGGCCATATTCAGAGGTTGAGAATCTAATGCTGATAAATGATAATCAAATTATATTTTTATTCTGTTTTATTGATTAATCATGGATCTCAAGCCCTCAATAGGATATCAACATATCAAAAATTGATCAATACATTACTGTAGAACATTAGCTAGTGTATATATATATATATATATTTTCACAACCAACTATTAATCAGAAGCTTCGATCATCATTACACCAAATAGTGGCATATGTGACTTCTCCACACAATTTATAATGATCGATCAAATGGCCCTATAGTATACTAAAAAAAGCAGATCGATTAAAACAACCGAAATTCGAGTCAATCCACCAACTTGGTATCGTGTTTCCGAACACCGTAACACGGACGTCCGGTGTGTTCTTATACTCCCTTGCAACGCTCCCACAATTAGAAATGTCTTGCGTCCTCTTAATAATGATTACATATGCTTGAATAAGCTTTTTCTTTTTAAGTTTTTTTTGAGTTTGCGTGTGTGTGTTTTTTTTTTTGTGTATTTTCTCACTTTTTTTTTTTTTCCCTCTCTTTTTGTCCCCTTAAATTCTTTCATTCGTTTTAAAATAAAAAAATAGTTATTTTAATCTACCATTATTATAAACCACATGGTGATATTCTCAACATAATAACAACAACACCTAGCGAGATATAGAAAAGAGTCGAGAGAAAGGAACAAAGAGAAATGTCGATTACGAGGTCCAGTGCACTTGGCCATGGTCGTAACGGCAGTAGGCAGTATTCTAACAGTACCCGCAAAAGTTCATCTCAATCGTCAAATACAACCAGCGAACCAACATTAGCATCATGGCGACATTTAAATAAAAAAATTGGGGATGGTGCATTATATCCTTATCTATTAAGAATGAGTGTTATAGCTTATAGATGCCAACCGCGTTTTCGAGCTTCAAATGAAGCAGCAGCAGCATTAAGTACATTAAATCCACCAATAACACCAGAAGTTTCAAACACCCCAAAAAAGACTCATATAAGAAATAAAAGTTCAGTTACAGATATTTTAAGTCCTCAAACTTCAAATAGTCTTAATAATAATAATAATACTCCACCATCTTTCAAAACAAAATTACCAAAAGAATTACCAAAATTATTATTAAATAAATTTAAAAAAATTGCATTAAAACCTGATACCAAAATTAATGAAGATCCATTATTAAGAAGAAGTTTTTTATCATTTTATGCATTATTATTATCACCAGAATTTTTTAAACAAATTAAAGAAAATAGAAGAGCTGAAGATTTAGTTATGATGTTTCTATCATGTGTTGCTAAAGAATTGAATAAAAGTGCAATAGATCAACAAGAAGCTAAAGGATTAATAGATAAACAAGCAGCAGCATTTGTAAAATTATTATTAGATACTATTAAAGAAAATGGTTTACAATCAAATTGTCAAACATTAATTAAACAGTTGGAAGGTTATGAGTCAAGTTTAAGAACTTCATCAAAATTAAATATGATGCCTAGTAATAGTAATACTAATAATGAAGTGACATATCAACAACCAACTTTTGAAATTGATGATATGGAATTAGTTAGAGAAATTGGTAAATTATTATTAGTTGCAAATAGTGAATTACAAAGAGATGTTAATGAAATGAAAAATGTTGCAACTGAAAAATTATTAGTATCAGAATTAAAATTAGTTGAATCAAATTTACAAAATTATAATCAACATTTTGTTTATCAAAAATTCGATTTTGCTAATGAATATGAATGGGAAGAATGGAAAGAAAAAGAATTAGAACATATTAAACAAACAATTGAAACATATAATTTTAAAAATGTTGATTCGAAATCACCAACTGATGAATTATATTTTATTCCATCAGACGTTAAATCATATTATAGACATTTATTAAAAAGATGTTTGGAAAGAGATTATAAAACTGCTGGTCAAGAATTAAAATCAAATCCTGATAGTTTAACTGTTTTGGTTAGTAAAACTTCAACAGAATTATTAAATAAAGTTGCAACTTTGTGGAGAATTCCAGCAGTTACAAGGGCTGTATTATTATTAGATGTTAGTCAAGAAATGTTTAATGAAAATGTTTTTAATTTGGATATGTTAAATGATGCATTTAATTTGGCAAGATATATTGTATCATTAGATGAAAAAAAGAATCATACAATTAAAGAATGGGTACCAAATTCTTGGCCACAATGTGATAAAGTATATTTTGTTACAAGTCTACAAGGAATTCATGATACTTTAATTGAACGAATTCAAGAATGTTTGGAAACTATATTTGATAATAATCCAACTAAAATGGGTCCGTATTTGGCAACAATGGATGAATTTATATTTTCTGATGCTCATATGCAAGGTTTTAGACCAATAGAACCTACAAGAAAACAATTGGATAAATTAGAAGCAACAATTATTGCACAAGCAGAAATCAAATATGATTCATTAATTGATGATATTCCAAGAGATCATACTTTGGATCCTTTACATATTATAGATTTGGCAGATAAACTAATTGGAATTGCAAAAAGATTACAAAAACGATATAAATTTGCATTATTAGATAAAATATCAATTGGACATGTTGTTGCTGAAAGACATTTAAAATTATTTAGTGCTGATTCTCAAAGTATGTTTAATCATTTAATGACTCATATGAAAGCTAAAAAAGAAGAACCATCTTTTGAAGATATGATTGTATTATATAAAAAATTGGCAGAAATTCGAGATTTATTTGTTCAAGTTAGTGATGAACCATTTGGATTCAATATTGAAGAAAGTTTTTATAATCATGTTACAAAATGGGCAGAAAGTTCAGCTAGTTTGGCACAATCATGGGTTGAACCAGCTATACAATCTGATAATTTCTTACCAGTCAATGAAGAAGTTGGCCAGTTATATTCAAGTAGTGTTGGTGATGTTTTTGCAAGTTTTAAAAGTGCATTAAATGTCATGTCGGATTTGGATTGGAGAAATGAATTTCATAGAGCTAAAATTATGACTATTTTAATGAAAGGTATTAGTGGTGCTATTTGTCAATATTGTTTTAGATTATTAGTTTTATTTGGTAATGAATTAATGAAGGATGATAATTCAACTGTTCAATATACTAGAAGACAAGATAAATGGATAGCAATGGCTAAATCTGCAGTGAATGGTAAACAAATTGAAATTCCACCACCGTTTAAATTTTTAACAGAAACTTGTGTTAAATTAAATAATATTGAATTATCACAAACTGAATTAGATAAAATTGAAAATGATATGGATAGTGAAAAATTAAGTATGATTATCACAAAAAAAGAAGGTAAAAATAAAAAACCTAATAGTTTTTTATTTACTGTTAAAATTATGCAAGCTGAAGGATTAAAAGCATGTGATATGAATGGATTAAGTGATCCATATGTTACAATTGTTGATCAACAATCAAGAAAACAAATTGGTAAAACTCGAACTATTTATGAAGATTTAAATCCATATTGGGATGAAACTTTTGAAATTGCAACTGGTGGTGCTAAATGGTTAACAGCAACAGTTTGGGATGAAAATGCAATATCAAACCATGATGTTTGTGGTAGGGCATTTATTAGAATTGATCCAAGTGCTTTCCAAGATTTTATTTCACAGGTATGTATTTTTAAATAGAAGAATGAACTAACATCAATTAGGATTATTGGTTGGATTTAGATACTCAAGGGAAATTATTAGTAAATATTAGTATGGAAAGTGAAAGAGATGATATTCGGTTCCATTTTGGTAAAGCATTTAGAACATTATTAAGAACAGAAAATGATATGATTAGAATGATTGTTGATAAATTTACAGCATTTATTAAATATTCTATTTCATTGAATACTTTGAAACAATTACAAGGTATAAGTAGTGGGAGGTTCAATATTGATACTGTTAGTAGTTGGTTAGGTAGTACCAAAATTGGTAAACAATCAGAACGACCAAAAGCATTAACTTCAACTGAAATTGAAGATTCATTAAATCCATTATTTGATTATCTAAATGAAAATTTTGCTACTTTAGCTATGGGATTAACGCAAGATTTGAAAATTAAAGTAATGACACAAACTTGGAAAGTTGTTTTACATACAATAGAAATGTTATTATTACCATCATTAAGTGATAAAAGAACTACTCAACAACAATTATCAGCACAAGAAGCTGACATTGTTTTCACATGGTTATCAGCAATGAGAGATTTTTTCCATCATGATGGTGCAGGACCATCATTAGAAGTATTACAATCCCAAAAATATCAAGAATTAATGACTATTCCAGTTTATTACGATTTATCTACAAATGATTTGAAACAAGAATCTGAAAAACTAAGTTCACTAAGTTTTAAAAGTTTACAAGAACGAACTTATTTTGTTTTACCAGAATTAATTAAGAGAAAGAATACTGTTATGGCTCATCGAAATAAACGTGCATTGAAAAAACAAAATGAACAAATTCAATCTGTTAAAAGAGAATCTCCCGGTACTGAAGATATTATTTTAAGAATTTTAAGAAGTAGAGGCGAGATTGATTATTTATCAAGAAGGTTGAAACAAAGAGAGAGAATTGCTCAAACTTTGGCAACTGAATCTATAGTTAGAAAAGCTGCTGCTGGTGGGTTTAAAAGAGATGATTTTTCGTAAAAAAAAAAAAAAAAAAAGAAAGAGTAAGAAAGTAGAGGGATTGTGGTATTTAATGTCTATTTATTATTTATTTTTATTATACTAATATTTTGTTTTGTTATAGTAGATTATTGTATTATTATTGTAGGTTTTTTTTTTGTTTTGTTGTTGACGATTAAAAACTGGAGCCGCACCGGAATTCCGTGCTTTTTGTTGTATACTATAGGCAATATACCGATTCAGCCGTGCAATATATGCTTACTCCATCCAATGTAATTAATTACACTCGGCGGATGCATGAGGAACGCAACAACCGCTCCACAAGCATTTCATGTTTTCAGAAAATAAAGACAATCGTTTCACTCCACAACCAAAAATATTAAATAGAAGATTCAACAGATTTAGATAAGACACAGCGCTGAATAGAAGAAATTGGATTAGTTTGGTTTGGTAGACAGATTTAATAGCAGTAGGATACATAGGCTTCAACTAAATGAAGGATAATAATACTAAGAATGTAAACGAGAAGAAGGAAGATGCAGGTGGTAAAAGTGTGGGAGATAGAGATAAACTTGGTTTGAAAAGTAAAGAGAGTATTGAAAGTATGACTAGTGAAAAAAGTATAACCAATCAAGAAACTAATAGTGGTAAAAGTAATAGAAATAGTTATCAAAGCAATAGCAGTGAAAAAAGAAATAGCAGTGAAAAAAGCAATAGCAGTGAAAAAAGTAACAAAGGTGATAATAATAATAACAAAACTAATTATAAGAAGGCAAACACATTAACTGAAAATGATAAAAGATTGAGTGAAGGAAGTAATAATAGTGAGAATAAAAGCGAGGAAATTCAAGATCAAGTTAGTATTATTATTGACCCTCCATATGATAATAAGGAAAGTAGTTCTGATAGTAGTAGTAGCGTTACAAAAACTGGATTCCAATCAAGAGTTGCATTTGATACTTTTGATAATAAATATGCAACAGATTTTTCATTAACTTTACGATATAAACATCCAGGATATGAATATACAAGATTATCAAGAACTTTTTTATGTGGGGTTGATGATAATCCATATTCAAAAACTGCAATTCAATGGTTATTTGATGAATTGGCAGAAGATGGTGATGATGTTATATGTTTAAGAGTAATTGATCCATCAAATAAATTAACCAATGATCCAGAAAAATTAGAAGAAAAACAATATATTGATGAAGCACATCAATTTTTAAAAAGAATTATTAAAAGTAACGATAATAACAAGAAAATTTCATTAGTATTAGAATTTGCAGTTGGTAAAGTTGAAAATATGATTCAAAGAATGATTCAAATTTATGAACCTTCAATATTGATTGTTGGTACAAGAGGGAGAAGTTTAGATGGATTTAAAGGGTTATTACCTGGTAGTGTATCAAAATATTGTTTACAGCATTCACCTGTACCTGTTGTAGTAGTTCGACCAAGTCAAAAACGGGAAAAAAAGAAATTAAAACGTTTTAATGATCCAAATAGGAAAAATTATCAAGATATTTGGAATGTATATCGTGAATCTGATCAGAATAATTCTAACTTTCATCATCATCATCATCATCATCATCACCATAATAAGATTTCGAGTGAACGTAAGGATAAGGATGAGCTTGTAAAAGTTTATGATAATGGTAGTCAAGGAAAGTGTACTGAATTGGATTTACCCTATCATTTAACTACTCCAAGTAATCATGGTGATAATAATACTATTAATAGTAGTGGTGATGGTGGATTGAGTAGTGGTTGGGGTGGGTTTGGGTTTGGTAGATCTAGATCCCGAGATGGGAGAAGAATTAGTAGAAGTGATATTCCTAGGTCTAAATCTAGTGATCCTTCACAAACTGATGGGTTAGAAGCTGCTGCTGGTGGTGGTAGTGGTGGTAGTAGTGGTTTGGCTAGATGGAGACAAAGGTTAAGAAGTCCTAGTCCTGTTGGTAAGGTTGATGATGGTGGTAGAGGTAGAAAAATGTAGCTTTTGATGATAGTAATTATTGCTTGTAGTGTAGTGTAAATCATTAAGCTGATTTGAAGATCTAAAGCTGTAGTCATATATATATATGGTTTATATGATTATAAATTTAAGTCAACGGCGGAGTAGTCGGGCTTTTTAAATTTTGACATGATGTCTATAGATCCGATATTGATATGTCAATGCGCCATTTCTTAAAAACAGAACTCTCGAGGGATCTGCCGTGAATTTACGCGTTAAAACTTTTTTTTTTTTTGGGATTAGAATTAGGCAGAACGTTAGTATCAGCATTCAACAAGGTACCATATGAAGTTCATTGAATACATTAACACATGTCAACACAATATACTGCTTTTCATTTTCTCTTAAACATCACACATATATGATTGCAGAATTTACAACGCATGCATTCATTTCATTAATAAATAATAATAACTTGTTTGAAATAAAATTTTACAGTTCTATGTAGTTCTATCAAGCAAGTTATTTAAATGCCTCGTTATCAACCGCAACTACAGTTTAAAGTTTCCAAAGCACCAATTAATGGATGTAAATATTAATCAAGATTTCTTACCAAAAAACTTTATAATACTTTGATCAGTTCTACTCTTCTTCAACCCACTAGTACTCCCACCACCACTTTGTTTGAAATTATTACCTCTTTTACTACCAGCCAGAGTATTACCACCCTTTGAAGCAGAGTTTGTAGTATTATTTTGTTGTTGTTGTTGGAGTTGTGATTGAAGATCTTTAGCGAAATGATAGTCTTGATGTTCTTGTACTTGAGATTTGGGGAGTTTTATTAAACATTTGTAACAAGTTATGATAGGATCGTGATCAGTAACGAATATTTCATTATCTTCATGATGAAAGGAGCCTGAACTCACGGATGGAGATGATGGTGTGCTTCTATTTGGTGATAGCGTTTGAGTATTTGGGTTACAAGTTGTCTTCATCTCAGCTTGGTGCTTCGGAAGTTGTGAGTCTTCTGGTAAAACTTTTTTGTCGTGCAGATTCTCCTCATCTTCTTCTTTAGGTTCAGGGGTATTAATAGGAAGTTCGTTTCCATCATTAAATCTGTCTTTTTCGATTTCATCAACCTTATCTTCTTTAACTTCATTATTTACACTAAAATTGTGTGAAGAAATTTTTGAAGTTAAAGGTTTACTAATTAACCTACTTTTACCAAAAAATGAATCCAAACTTTTAGTACCACCGACTTTTTCCATTGAAGTAACTGCCATTCTTAACATTGTACAAGGAACAACGTTGCCATTTTTTTCATTCTTAACAATTTGATCTAATAATGAACAACCAGAGTTAAACAAAACTTCAAAATATTTACCAAATCCAACTTTAACACTTAATAAATCGGGGAAATGTTGTTGCTTTGAATGAACATTACCAAAACTACCATGAGCTAATACTAACGTTCTTGGTCTTAATACAAATGATTCATTTTGTTGTTCTTCATCTAGTTCTAATACTCTATTGGCTAAATCTGCACTAAAAACTTTAATCCATTGATGACAATCATTTAAATTTTTTAACGCATTTGGACCAAATTGTTTAACACTTTGCATAGATTTAACATCAGTTCTTGTACTTAGTTCATTAATTTCTTCACCTCTAACTAAATTATAAATTTTATTACCTTCAACTGGACCTAATTTTTGTTTTAAAAAATATATATCAAGAGTTAATAAATATTCCATTTCATTAGTATTTTCAGGTACTGATAATTTTTTTAAAACAGATTCACCAAATTTACCACCCATCCCCCACATATCACATAAACTATAGTTTTTTAAAAATAATAATTTTGATTGAGGTAATATAACAGTTTGTTGATTTGGTTTATTTGCTGCACTACCTAATTTTGCCAAAATTTTATTACTTGCAATTCCAGCACTACAAGTAATGTTCTCAACATTAAACAATTGTTTTCTAATTTCATCAACTCTTTTTGAAGCATAAATCATACAAACATCATCCCAATCTTTAATCTCAACAATCTCCACCAAAACCCCATCCCATTCGATCCCCAATTCTTCTAATGTGGGTGGATCAGGTAAATAATCATCTTTATCATTTAAATCTAATAATTTTGGAAATTTTTCTATTAATTTGGAATAAACATATTGTCCTAAATCAAAAAATGCTTCATCAATACCTGCTTTTTCAATGACTCCACAATATTGTTTAAAAATTTTGAATAATTTTCTTGATTTGATTCTAAAAGGATCTAAACTAACCTTGTAATCATCTTTAGTTGGATTTTCATGCCAATCCCATTTCAATTCTCCTTTTTTATAAGTTGCAACATGTGGGTGATGTAAATTTGGACATTTAGCCACGGCACTAGGTATAGGTTCTGATCTTTTGATACCATATTTTCTAGCTGGGTAGTTCACAGCAATAATAGAATCCCATTGTCGACATACTACTGGTTCGGTTGTTGGTAATCCTAATCTGATTTGTTCACACTGGGCGTAATATGCATCTAAATCAAGGTGTGCTATTGTTGCTAATGGTGTTTGATGTGATTTGGATGGATTTGATAATGAATCAAGATGTCGTTTTTGAAATTTAGACATTACTTAGAGAGAAAAAACCAAAGCTATTCGTGTTATTGTGAAGGCTCGTTGAACATGGGTATTGTATCTATAATATTTTTTTTTAGTTCAGCGGTTTTTATGGTTTGGAAGTGATTTTAATAATTGTTAAATTTGATTTTATGAGTGCGTGAACAAACGCACGAAGAAAAAAAAAAAAAGTTTAGTTTTTCAATTGCGTTGCGGTTCTCCGGTGCTCTTGTGTGGCAGTAAAGGAACTCCGATGGCATACAATTAAAAGAGATTTTCAACCTAGGGTATTATTAACCAAAGGGAAGCAGCTCGCGAGCCTTCAGGACTAGAAACATTATTTTCTTAAGAAAGCTTTTCAAATTCATGTAAATATATTATCATCATACAATACGTGACTTATATAATAATCAATACAATTACCCTCGTATCAAATCTCAGATCGATCTTATAGGTTCTATAGTAATGGCAAATTTGTCATTACTGCAATAGTTTATAGTTGATGTAGCTGAGAAGATGGATTCAATCAGTTATCCAAATCCCACACGAGATATCTAGATGTCGGCCTATAGCAATACAACAAGCTGGCTATTTTGTTTCGAAGTCGCGTCGAAAATCGATCGAGCAAGCGTGAGGCAATCCGGTACTGGGTAGAAAGGAATTATCGGATTTCCGGTTACCCTGTGTGGTATAGGAGTTTTTAAGCCTGTAGAGTACTGAAACTTCTTTAATTGTACTACCATGAGGAGCAAGTTGCAATGTATGATTGTTGTGGATAGGTGCAATGCAAGTAGTTATTTAACTTCTTCTTGAAAGACTTAATTATAAATGTTTTTGGATAACTGGGAACCATTCGTGGATGATTCTGATTTTGACTGTCCCTATCTTTATCCACCGCATAATATATATGCACAGCCGCACGATTGTTAATTGTGGCGTTAAAAAGAAAACCATGGCACCCCAGAAATTCCAAGATGATGTAATAATAATAATCAAAATAAGCAAAAAATCTCTGAAAAGTAAAACCTGCTTTCTTTAACATCACATTATAACCTTTTTTATAAAATTCCAATATTAGGTTGCTACTCCCTATTACTATCCATCCTTTATCAAAACTCCATTTTCGTCGATTAATAACTCCAACTAACTAAAAAAAAAAAATTACTAGAAAAAAGTACTAAAATAATGTTAATTCCAGGTGCATCATTACAAGAACCAGACGCTGATAAGTTGAAACAATGGCAAGATACTTTAATAGGTAAAAGAATTGTTAAAAATGAACAAGAACATTCTGAATCTGATAACACTTTTTTAGAATCTAATTTACCTGATCCTTCAAGAGTTTTAGGTCCTAATAGTATGGCTACTTTAGATTTTAGACCTGATAGATTAAACGTTCATGTGGATGATGTGTGTGTTGTTACTAAAGTAACTTATGGGTAATTATTATTATTCAATATGTTTATGTTTGATTCGATTTCCTTTATATATGGGTTTAAATGAGATATCATATGGCGGTAAAGTTTGGTAGTTTTTCTATCATTTTTGATATATGTATATGATCGATCATTGGTATTAATTGATAAATGGGTTTATAAGTATTTATTATGGATGAAATTTTTCGAACTTTCGTGGGATTATTCTGTTTCATTCTTTATGTAATTAATTTTTTTTTAAATAATATATCACTGTGTCTCTCACTACTATACGAATAAAACTTCAAACTAATTAATCAAATCAATTGTAATTTTTATATATTTAAATTAAAGGGTTATACCACTAAGTTAGTTTTTGTCTAGATAGTCATCTCTATTTATACAAAGCGCATAGATACACAACTTATACAACGTGTAAAAAGACACTTAGAAGTCATGCATCAATTGAGGTCACATTGTATAATGTACAACGTACTATTACAAAACTATGGTTCCATCTATTCCATTTAATACCTTATTTTTATTCGAACATACAAATAACAAAACTTTTGCTAGCTATTAACAATTGATTGATTCTTGTAACAAAACCCACAAGCACTATATATCACTTCAATGATTGCAAAAAAGTTCAATTGCATAAATATTAAGACGATACCGATTAACCAGTGACTAGGTAAATCTATTCTAACAATATTGATAAAATTTCCCAAAATTGATACGTACAACCTTGTACGTTGTACACTTTTATATATACTAATTAACCAACAAACACTTTAATTAATTCTCCATATTTTTAATCCTCTGCTCAGCTTGAATTTCAAAATATGTAATATTAATTTGGGAGGATTATAATTATTACATTGTCTTTTTGAGGTCTGTAGTCACTAACCATGTGCTATATATATAGC
Organism: Blastobotrys buckinghamii (nom. inval.); assembly: GCA_030579975.1. NCBI lineage: Eukaryota > Fungi > Ascomycota > Dipodascomycetes > Dipodascales > Trichomonascaceae > Blastobotrys > Blastobotrys buckinghamii (nom. inval.). Next base: position 14,164 of record JAKTSB010000356.1, read on the forward strand.
GCTATACTACTCTTTGATTACCTGCTAAAGAACATATGATTATATATAAAAAAGGCCTGTTCAATAACTGTAACATATATATGGCTAATAGCTATAGCTGGAAGTATCTTAAGAATTCAATAACCTATAGCTAAATGTATATTGTAAAGCACTTGATATAATCTTCCACGTATACATTTAAATCGATCGTTCTCGGAGTTTGATCTTAGCAGTGACGACCGCGGTCAGTTCGAATTGCTGAGCTACTGATAAATCAATCAATTAAACGCCAACTTAAGCTTGAATCAAATTTGGAAATACCATAATCAGCTAATTACCTGAATTTTTACTGAATATCTCTGGATTTCTTTATATTAATTATCACCATAATGTTTTTCAGTCATATATATAATCAACCCATTTGGTTTGAATATACATTTTAAATTCGTCTATAAATCGGTGTCCATCTTATATAGAGTTACATATGCGTATGTCAAATACTATATATTGATTTCAACTCTCTTAATAATTCTTAGAATCTATATTCTGGATGATACAGTCATAAATGTATGTATACGAAAATCTAATTGAGACGTATTGACTATACAAAACTCGTACACGAATGCAATGAGCCTTGTAATATCTAGTAAACTTTCAATGATACATGTAGGCTCAAGGTTTAGCTGGCTAAGATTGACGAACGATAACTTTATCTCATCATCCTAATTTTTTAACAATACAAGTTACAGCTAGGTTATTTTAAGCAATAGGGGTTCAAAGTTTCCAGTCATTGAATGTTTAGCTTGATATCTTGCCTAGCACTGATTGTAAAGCTCTAACACTTATACTTTACGGACCAAAATCCATGGATGAATAAACTTGAAATATCAAGAACTCATTGTAATATTATAGAGATTTTAAAGAACTTTTTTTTTTTGCAATCAAATTATACTACTGGAACTATTTATACAAAAACCAAAACAATAGCAACTTGAAAAGAAAGATACTAAAAAAGGTAAAATCAGAGTTGCCCAAAAGAGATTTCTCTCCTTCGCACGGGCCTTTTTTATTAATCACTGTACATTCAGGATTAGCATGGAAAGTTTTGCTCATCATTTTCAACTTTTTTCCTTCAATCTACTCAATAAGAATATTAACTACAAGTTTTGGTTATTTTTTTTTTTTGATAATCAAATCATAATGTATTTTTTTGGTACTATATAACCTAGAACAATTGTTAGCCATTTTCAGTTCATTTTTTTGTTGTAAAAACAAATATAAATTATAAAATAAAAGATCAGAAGGAGTTTGGCTGTAAGGTTTGTCGAATCGTCAATCAATCAGTCCGATTGGGGCGACACTTGTTCCTCATCATAGACATTCATTTAATAACTCATTAATTTGTTTGCATTTTGACCCAAAAAATACTCAAATCATGATAAAACTGTCATAGTAATATAGCAGTAGTACCTTGATATTGATTTGGATCGAGATTTTTTGGTTGGTAGTCTTAACTTACACTTTATTGCGATAAAGTTGATAAAGAAGAGAAGAAAAAAATATATTAAAATTTGTGGGAATTAAGGGCTTTTTATAGTTGAAAATTTTAAAGTGAGAAAATTTTTTCTACTGCTATGAGGAATTTTCATCACGGTGAACTCACATTTTGCAAACCAGCTGGGGCCGCGCGCCATGCGTGCACGCAACACCAATTTTTTTCTGCACGACAAAATTTTCAAAGTCAAAAAGATTTCAGAAAAAGATAATTAAAGACAGTGTAAATATTTTGGTTTCTGTAGTCACTAATTGTGTTCTATGATCATTTAAAATCTGAAAAATTTTATAGAACTTGTTTATTTCTTACTAGAAGTAGATTATTATAATTTTTAGGAATTAGAGTTCTATGAGGATTTTCTGAGTATCATTTTTCTGGTTTTGACATTATTGAGTAAAATAGTTTATGCTGTTAACAATCGATCCTAATTAACTAGGATTGAGAAGCTTGAAGAGTTTTAGTAGTTAACAATTTCTCTTATTGTAGTAGAATTCTAACTAGATTTTTCAATGATATATCGCGATCGATCGATACCCTCAATTAAATTGGTTTCGAGATTTGCCTGCAATTTGTGCTTACTCTAGGGTTTTGCAATTGGTACTTTCGTAACTTCGGAATTTCCTTCTTATAACTACTTCGACAAAATCGCTAATTAAGTGTTAGATATATAATATATAATATTTAATAAAGTAAACTAAAAAGTAATTCAATTAATAATTGATTGTCTAGAAAGACGCGGAAGACATAAAAAGAATTAATACAAAACATAAAAATCCTAGGTATACACTAAAACTCCAAACATAGCTCAGATAAGCAAGTTTATACCTATTCAATTAATGAATATGGACATAAGACTCAAAGTAAATATAGTTTGTCAATTTATCATAGTGATAAATTCCAACTATTATATATATGTGTATTAGTTTAATTTAAATTGCCAATTACAACAACTTATTAGATAGGCAATTCAAAATCCATCAGAGTAGATTGTTAAGACCCTCGAGGTTATGAACCATTTGAAAATTTTTCCATTCAATTCGTTACTATGCCAATTTAGATTAATCCACTACTTGAAACACTCATTGCATCCGGATCAATGCATATATATTAATTGGCAATTGAGTGCCATATTCTTGTACGTTATTCAATTGCAAGTATCCTGTATACTATAGCTATAGCATGGCCATAGACACTTAAAGTCTGTAGCTCAACTAGTTCGATATAAACTGAACTCAAGCTAGCTCAAAGTCGTGACATTTTTTTTTTATATATTATCCATGGCATCATAGATCTCGAGCTCTAGTATTGGTATAAATATTGGTAATTATGATAATCTGAAAGAAATCTAGTTCTATATAATATTAAAAACAGGTATCAACCTGAATATATATCCCAAGAATGAAACTTCTCCTTTATCCTATCATAATAATAATTCTTTGTATTGTAAATCATTTATATCCATGGATACATGATTTTAAGACAATAGATAGACAAACCATTAGACAAAAATTTCAGATATTTAAGCCCTGTTACGGTCACGTGACGCGCTTTTTTTTTTTTACAATTTATCATTACTATCTAATTACTTAGAAGTTATTTAAAAA
>JAKTSB010000357.1:0-17269 GCA_030579975.1 Blastobotrys buckinghamii (nom. inval.)
TCAACCTAGTTATTAGTACTGTAGACAGTACATTGCATATCTTGATACTGCAACAGCAGTCTCACTTGAAGCTACTCTCAGAGATCTTATATATATACGTCCTGCATTTAAATTTTACATACACTTTTGTTGGCTTTGTGCCTAATTTAGATCTCTCATATATCTCCCGCGATATGTTGTTAGTATAAAATTAAGTCTATTAATTGCTGACATTAGAGCTAAATTGATGTTACACTATTGATTACTGTGGTTTGTTTATACTGCACTATTGTTGGAAATATTTATATGAAGGATAAGTGAAAATAATTATGGGCAGAGTTTCCATGGATAATTTATTCTATAAAATCAAATATAAATTGAGCTAACTTTTAATATACCAACTCAAAATCCTATAGAATCCCAAGTACTTGACCAGCCCGTGTACTTCATGATCTTCGAAACTAAATTTTGCAAAGATCAATCCATCATGGATCAAAAGTCAACTAATTCAAACCCTACCCTCGACGCAAGAACTAATCCACATATATCCAATCCAGGGTAGTCCAAGGGCCTATGTATACAAACCTATATATTCTTAGCATCCGGATATCCACTTTGTTACAATTAATGCTGATTAAGACTCATAGTCTCTAATCTATACGTTTCCAACCGTCATAAATCCTTCTTAGCATTTTTTTTTTTCTTTCCATTCCACAAGACAACTAAAGTCGTCATTTATGCATGTCGCGTTCTCGGCACGCGCGCCTTAACAAAAAATTTTCATGGCGTTTTTTTTATTTTTAACTCTGTATTTACTTTTTCTTTAGTATCATGCGTTCCCCACGTTTTGGTCTAGTCGACTGTTACTGGTGCAGACATCTCGAGCATTTTTATACAGTAGTAATAAAACATCTTTAAAATATGTTGGAGTGATCATTATAAAGTTTTATCGATACCAGGGTCTTAAGAAAATTCGTCAGGTTATAGGTGTAATCTAGATTGTTTTAGATAGAGTTCGGAATAAAAAAGTATACATTATATATTATAAGTTTGATTATAAAAAGACTATTTGTAATATCCGAATGGTTATTTGTAATATCCGAAATAATATATAAAATTGGTATCAATTATAGCGATCGAATTTATGGAAAGTTATAACTCCCAATGGTAATTCGTCTATTCATTATAGTATTGAACCTTCTGTATATCTCAACGTTGAACTATTCTTAGAATCATCACACAACAGTACTGTGCTACATATATGAATTCGACTTCGATATATTACCCATGCAATTGAAGCCTGAGTATTATAGTTTGTCTATATATATTGTTGGATGGCCTACTTTTTTATAAGATCTAACACACATAATGCTATTTAGCTTATGATGATTGAGAGGCATGCAGAGAGGTAGCTAGGTAACGTGTAATTACAATTAATGGCCCTATCAAATTTTACTTGACCGATTACTTGCAACGGATGAGTAGTACCTAGATCGAAAGACTATATCTGATCTAGATCTCTAGACCCTTTTAATTATTTAGCTGCTGCTCAACGTGTACAGATACGGGTGTACCTTGAGATCAATTGATATGTATACCATATACTAAAGAAGCCATATACTAAAGAAGCCATATACTACAGAAGCAATGCTTTATTCAAACTTACATCGTAACTGTGCTTATATTCCTCCAAAGGCTTACTTCGAGCTAATTCCCTTCAGTTAACTTTTTTTTTTTTTGATAAAACCTATAACATCAAAAGCAATAAACAAACGTTTTTACTAATCATCTCTAGTCTAACCGGCATGCCGACCAATTGTGCTTGAAAAACCTCAAAATGGGACAAAATGTTTCACCAAGCCAAATGATCAGCCGCACTACCATGATTTTCTTCAAGCAGTTCCAGATCGGCATCATATATTTCTGTTTTTGTAAAGTTACTTCGCGTGCCACACTTTTTTTATTTTTTGTTTTTTCAAGCCACTGCTTAAGCATATCCCCCACCCACGTTTTTTTTCTTATCTTTTCTGCGCTCATCATGATTTAAACTTTCAAAACCCTTATCAACAATGAAGTCTCCATTTGATCCGATGCACTCCATTTTTATCGTTTTCCTTTCTTTCATTTAAAAATATTCTCGGAAGATTCCCCCATAGATTGTAATGAGCATACATATGTATTGTAGATGGCAACAACCCGGCCGTGGAAAAGCAGATCACAATCTCATCCTGTTAAAAACCGTTTCCATATTCAGCCTCACTCTTTATAACTCATCTCTGGAAAAATAAACATGTCAAACAAATCTCCGCCACATCAATACCTCCGAGATATTATACACCAACTGCGTATTAATACCCAAAAAGATATTTTTTGATGAAATCGATCGAGGGTGCTGGAAAACAACACGGAATAATGTTCTGTGACGTTAACTTCTTATCGATGACGATACAATCGTTCATAAATTGGTTTGTAAAATGAGGTTATCATAAAATGACAAGAAATATTTTTGAGACTACGAAGAAACTGCCAAGACAGCTTGGATAATAGTCGTCCATGGGGTAGATTTATTTATTTATTTTTCTCATTGCAAGCGACGCTTTTTATCGCTCATTTTTTGTACTCATTAATTATTAATCCTATGCTTTTTTGGAGTGGATTACTGCAGCACAAATAGAAACAATTCAATTTGTGAGTGTGATAGATAGAGATAGGCACGCGTATTAAGCCACATTGTATATAGAGAGTATTTCCTGGTCAACTAGAGCGCTGCTATAAATGAAATGGCCGGGTATATATATGTTCACTATATTTAAGCTACTATTTGCAGCTTTGATTGAGTATACTTTAATCAATCATTATTCTGTGAGGCTCATGCGTAATCAATTATATCTACTATAGTTCTGCCAGTAATTTGGCTAGTCAATTGGTAAAGCTTTAACCACTGAGCAGGAGTTATAGTGATATCATATGTGGTATTCTTTCATTCATGATCCATCGACCTGCCCAGCTTAGAATTCCATGCATTTTTTCAGGTCGCATGGTATAAGCTTATAAGTAAATTTACAATCGAAATTTTCATTACTAGAAGTCTTAATAGCAGTTTTTGTAGATAAATTAAGATCTATAGTTAGACCCTGATATACTTAACCTTGAATCCAAACAATTGAAGGAGCTCGGATAAATATATATACACGAGGACAGTAGTATCAAATAATTTGGTCTGGAACCTAGGCAGCTGCCAAATTCATATTCCCATCTCACTCACGTCTCTTAACCTATTGAACGAATTTTTGAACCCTTATTAGTCTTGAGCTGAGTATGTCGAGAAGTTTACCAACTCAATTCAACAGCCTGATCACCAAAATTATCACCCAGGTGCCTGAATAGTAACAGCGCATCACTAGATACTCATTGCATAGAACAGTATGGTTATTCTTACTTTTTATTCACAATAGAAACAGAAACTTCTACAGTTATGATGCAATCTTTATCGATCGAAGCACCAAAAGCATATACATATTTATTTAGTTTGGTTCGATTTTTCACATATGATTATGATGTATCAATGGAGGGTTTGAAAGGTACCAGGTACGTGTAACGTAGATATTATATAATTTTATTGGCAATTAAATAGACAATGTTCGGCGATAGATGGAATTAAGCATTTCTATCAATCTAATGAATAAAACAGTTTTATTTTGAAATTTCAAAAACTTGGAGGATTCAAGTTGAATTCTAATAAGAAGATAGAATTAGTGCTGGGATTTTACTATAAGATCAACGGGTATATACCCAGATCTTCTTAAATTGGAATCAGAATTACTTATTAAACCCTCAATATTCATTTAGAATGCTAATCTAAACACAGATTTCAAATACACATTATTAACCAAACTATACACTTCAAATCACTGAATTAAGCTGTTAAGCTTCTAAAGTATTTATAAAAGTACTATTCTAATCGTCTTTTTTGATTAGGTCCAGTTACTTGATAATCAACCACATATACAAAAATTTCACTTTTAGCTAGTGAGCGAAAAATAATGCAACTTCTGTCCGTATTTAGTGTACTCGAGCTCTTACACCTACCTCGAAGTAACCAAATGCATACAAAGAACTATGTCAACACACCATCATGGGGTTGCACCGCACCATGCATCACGAAGAATTCTAAAGTTTTGAAAAATAACACCACACCCTAAAAAATACTTTGATTCTTCTCAAAATCCCAAGAAAAGCAACAACAGCAAGTTAATTTATCAATATGATATACAGTATAGTAGAGGATATAGATTTCTAAAGTTTATTGCGAGGTTCTTGGCATACGACAAGAGATCTATTCATCAATAAACTTCACACCAAGAGAAAAACTCCATAGGTGTGAGCGCGCACGCGGCGGTGGTAATGGGAATTTCAAAGTTTTTGTTATTATCAACCTCGACATTGGTTAGTACCATGTAAGCACTTCATATAGTAGACCTACGCTCTATTTGTAACTGTATATCATTGCAAGAGCAAGGTCCAGTAATACTTCTTGAATTTTCATATTTGATCATATCAGTCCCATAGCCATAACGGCGCCGATAAGAACCATTTAGAAATTCAACGGTCTCCATCTCACACCAGAACAAGTTAAATTCTGTACACAATAACAGTTCATAATATCTTTAGATCTATCTTATAACTCTTTTTTGATCTTAGTCATATCACTCACATGTGCAATAATACACCCACAGTTTTTTTTTCTACGTTCCGTAATAGCTAGAATAATTTTAAACTCAGTGTAAGCCTCACACACTTGGAAAACTTTCAATAATGTCTCATATTTACTTTTTTAATGTCTCACTGTCCAACCAAGGTATAAATACCTATACACACCTCTTGGCAGTTTTTAAATCCAATTCTTAGCATCGAACATTAATCTTTTTCCATCAACTATACCATCCAAATATATATATAACAATTTCAAACAATCAAGGATTATAAATATCATCCATTCCCCTCCTAAAATTAACAATATTAAACTTATTTTTGTATAAATTTTTTTTTTTTGTAAATAATCAAAAGAACAAGAACTAAAATAAATAAACTTTCTTGTCATTTATTCTATATTATTATAAAAAATATATATACATATAGTATGTCAAGAGATTCAAAACGAAATTCAACGATAGAAAAATCAACTACAGTATCAACTTATGATACAAATTATTCTTATGATAACAACAGCAGTAATAGTGAGAATGAAAGTCCGTGGACACTAACTCCGGAACAATGTGTATCACTATATAAAACAAATATCAACAATGGGTTAACACATCAAGAATGTGAAAATCGATTACAAGAATATGGATCTAATAGCTTGGATGAAGGGGAAGGTGTTAGTTGGGTTAAAGTTCTATTACGACAAGTTTGTAATGCAATGATTATTGTTCTGGTTGTTGCAATGGCTATTGCATTTGGGATTAGAGATTGGATTGCTGGTGGTGTTATTGCTGGGGTATTTGCAATTAATGTAATTGTTGGATTTATTCAAGAATTTAATGCTGAAAAAACCATGGCTGCTTTAAGATCTTTAGCAAGTCCAACTGCTAGAGTTATCAGAAATGGTAGTGATGAAACTATTAGTAGTGTTGATATTGTACCTGGTGATTTGGTTATGATTAATGTTGGTGATACTATCCCAGCAGATTGTCGAGTTTTGGAATGTATGAATTTTGAAACTGATGAAGCATTATTAACTGGTGAAAGTTTACCAGTTGCAAAAGAATCCATTTCTACATTTGATATTAATAGTCCAGTTGGTGATCGAATTAATATGGCGTTTAGTTCATCTGTTGTTACAAAAGGTCGTGCTAAAGCATTAGTTACCGCTACTGGTATGAATACAGAAATTGGTAAAATTGCAGCATCATTACAAGGTGGGAATTCAAAGATTCGAAAAGTTCATCGAGATGAAGATGGTAATGCAAGAAAACGAGATTATATGGCAGCATTTCTAGGTACAATGAAAGATATGCTTGGTGCATTTTTAGGTACATCAGGTGGTACTCCATTACATCGAGCATTAGCTAAATTATCCATTTTATTATTTGGATTTGCAATTATTTTGGCTATTATTGCAATGGCTGCCCAAAAATTTGAGGTTAATCGACCTGTTGCAGTTTATGCTATTAGTATCGCATTAGCTATGATTCCTGCTTCATTGGTTGTTGTTTTAACTATTACAATGGCTGTTGGAACAAAGACTATGGTTAATCGACATGTTATTGTTCGAAAATTGGATTCTTTGGAAGCATTGGGTAGTGTTAATGATATTTGTAGTGATAAAACTGGTACTTTGACTCAAGGTAAAATGATTGCTAAAAAAGTTTGGATTCCATCAAATGGGTATTATGATGTAGCTGATGCTAATGAACCATTCAATCCAACTAAAGGTACAATTAGATTCTGTGAATTAGCACCAGTTGATGATGATGAACCAAAGTTTAATGATTTGCCAGAAAAAAATAATCAATTATTTGAACAATTTTTAGATATTGCTTCAATGGCTAATATTGCAAATGTTCGAAAAGATCATGATGAAGAAACTGGTGAAGAAACTTGGAAAGCCAACGGTGATCCAACTGAAATTGCTGTACAAGTTTTTGTATCAAGATTAGATTGGCAACGATCAAGATGGGTTGATGGGGAAAATCCTTTATATACCCATTTGGCTGAATATCCATTTGATTCTTCTATTAAACGAATGTCAACTGTGTATAGATCTACTGAAACTGAAAAGGTTCATGTCTTCACTAAAGGTGCAGCAGAAAGAATTATTGGTATTTGTGATAAATGGTACAAAAACAACGAATTGGTAGAATTTTCAAAAGAAGATCAAGATTATGTTCAAGATAATGTTGATGCTTTAACTAAATTGGGATTGGTATGTATATAATAAACTGCAAAAAAAAAAAAAAAAGAGAGAGAACTAACAATAAAATAGAGAGTATTAGCATTTGCTAGACGTGAAGCTGAAGAATCTGATAACTGGAAAAAAGTAGATCGACAAGATTTGGAACAAAAATTAACATTTTGTGGGTTAATTGGTATTTATGATCCTCCAAGAGCAGAATCTGCTGGTGCAGTCAAATTATGTCATCAAGCAGGTATTAATGTTCATATGTTAACTGGTGATCATCCTGGTACTGCTAAAGCTATTGCACAAGAAGTTGGTATTTTACCAAGAAATTTGTTCCATTATGCTGAAGATGTTGTTAAAGCTATGGTTATGACTGCTACTGAATTTGATGCATTAAGCGATGACCAAATTGATAAATTACCAGTTTTACCATTAGTTATTGCAAGATGTGCTCCACAAACAAAGGTTAGAATGATTGAAGCATTACATCGAAGAAAAGCATTTACTGCAATGACTGGTGATGGTGTTAATGATTCACCAAGTTTGAAAAAAGCTGATGTTGGTATTGCTATGGGAATTGCTGGTTCAGATGTTGCCAAAGATGCTTCAGATATTGTTTTGAGTGATGATAATTTTGCTTCAATTTTAAATGCTGTTGAAGAAGGTAGAAGAATGACTGATAATATTCAAAAGTTTGTTTTACATTTATTAGCAGGTAATATTTCACAAGTTTTCTTTTTAGTTATTGGATTAGCATTTAAAGATAATGATAATTTATCAGTCTTTCCATTATCACCAGTTGAAGTTTTATGGATTATTATGATTACATCTTCATTCCCTGCAATGGGGTTGGGGGTTGAAAAAGCTGAACCAGATATTATGGAAAAACCACCAAAAGATCCAAAAAAGGCTGTTTTCACTTGGGAAATTGTCTTTGATATGATGGTTTATGGGGTTTGGTTAGCAGTTATTTGTATTGTCTCATTTGTTGGTATTGTTTATGGTGATGGTAATGGTCAAATGGGTAAAGATTGCAATGAAAGATATTCTGATGGTTGTCATTTTATCTTTAGAGCAAGATCTTGTACATTTTTACAAATGACTTGGGGATTATTGGTATTAGCATGGGAATGTAAAGATATGAAACGATCATTATTTAGATTAAATGAAGAAGTTGATAATTCCTTCACTCAATTTTTCAAAGATTTGTGGGAAAATCAATTTTTATTCTGGAGTGTTATTGCAGGTGCTGTTATTAGTTTCCCAATTATTTATATCCCTGTTATTAATGATGTTGTATTTTTACATGCTCCTATTTCATGGGAAATTGGTGTTTCAATTGCTGGGTTAATTGTATTTGTTATGGGTGTTGAGTTTTTCAAATGGGTTAAACGATGTTGGTTTAGAAAGAAATCTTCAAAGGCCAAAAATCCAATGAGTGATTTATCTGATAAACCTTTTGAAAAATATGCTTCAATGTCGAGATCTAATACAATGGAAGTCTAGTTTTGAAGCCTTTTTATTTTTTTATTTTTTGCATTTGCATTTTTATTATATTATTAATTATATTTATATTTATAGCTGTTTAATTATTATAGAACTTTATCCTCTTTTTGTACGAACCAATTGGTAAAAAAAAAATTAAAAAAAATAAAGTAAAAATATCCTTGTTTGTATTACTGAATTTCTTATACTTTTTATTGTAGAATTTATTTGTCTAAGAGTAAATTATGACATGTGTATGAGATATATAGTATTCGCTTAACTAATTATATCGAAAATTTTAGTTATTTATAGAGATATTACACTTTTATAAAACTTGTAAAGCATGCATGCATTAAGACTAAAGCTCATGATCAGTATTATTACCTAGTGATATATAATCAAAACCACGCGTTATAAATGTATATATCTAACTACTTTCTTCAGACTGAATTCATTATTATTATAGAGATTTATAGCACAGTATCACCTCATGATCTTACAAATTTAACCAGTCCTATATATATAAAAAACATAATTCCACGTTCCACAATTTGTCTAAAAAGTACTAGTACGTCTCATAGACATCAATAATATACGTCTAGCCAGCTCTAGAATGTATAACACGTTCTATCTGTTAAAGAGTGTTCAATTAATCATATTAGCAACGTTTTAAATAACGAATAATAACAACCCAATATTTATTCAAAGAAAAAGTCAAAGATTGCCTTCTACCAATTACTAAAGCTCCAATAAAGTCTAATGCTGTATACCAGTCGACCTCAATATGTACATACCCTACAGCTCCGTAGTTAATGAGATTGTGCCATGCATTGCTTCAGTTGACTAGGATATATGAGCAATGTTCTGGCTCATTTATAAGCTAGCCTCTATCCATATGGAGCTTGTTTGGCCAATGTACACGTGTAGCTAAGGTCGATCAGCTACTTTGAATTGAACACAGAATCAACTTTATTCTTATCCATAAATAAGAATTATCAGAGCAGGATCCTGAAATTCTATGGTGAATTTTAACTCGTCGAGGCTAAAACAATGCCACGTAAAATGGTTGATCCCTATCGATCCAACAATAATCTCCAATTTTGAACAGAGTTCCGCTGATGTACAATATTGTGTATCAGCGTATGAAAGTGCGGCTTCTTAATCTCGAGCTTGAGGAGTCCGTTAAAGCCACCCCCATTTGACCTAGTTACAAGCATCCATATATACACCACAGTACTGGTAATTAAGTGGTGCAGAGCGTTTGTAAGCTTCTACTAGTATGCCTACACTGTACTCAAAATTTTGAGCCGCACTTTCAAATGCTGCATATGAAAAACTAGAATTTACCCAACAAATTTATTAAAGCCACACATCCCTCCACAGAATATAACAAATGATCAATGCATAAACATTGGTATTGCCACAGGCTAACTATAGTATACCAGCCCAATATTTATTATGATATCAAACTCAACAATTTGTAGAACATATGTACAAGACTTTGAATTTACTAGATCAGGGACACTTTATGTATACCTTGTATCATGATATCACAGAATCCAGCAGACATTTTTAGAGTTGTTAGGACGCTTTTATCTAGAATATTTGTAAATAGAGACTGGTACAGTTTTAAGATCAATGCCGTATGAATGCTTGTATAATGGGGAATTGAATAGAACTGGGTGCATTTAATTAGATATTATATATAATTAACGACAGTATATTATAGAAGTGGCATTATCCTTAATTGAAGGTTTCCCATAACTCGATATCTTTCTCAATTGTTGTAATGACACAGGAGATCGAAATTATAGCTAGCTTGTACATATATAGTTATTCTAATAATTTGATCATATCCATTGGCAAACATTAATTAAGCACCGACGATAGATCAATATATATGGATATATTTTCTAGTCTAATTTGAACTAAGGATACTATCATTGTGGCTAATAAGCCCTGAAGCTGTGAATGTTTCAGAGCATATGCCCTTCTACAGTTGTATCGATATCATCCATCTATATACAGGATCTGAAAATTCCAGAGTTCACACTGTCGTGCCGTAGAAGTAGTAACGTTGTAGCGAGCCTCAAGCTCAGGGCCGCTACTGGATAATCCTGTGTTAAACCGCACGGAGCATGCTCGGTCCGAAACCGGTGTAAACCTTTCACAGCTTTCAAAATCTATCCAGTACTTCAAGCGTTAGCGGTCCGTGTCGGGCCGTCTATACCCGTGCTAAAGTTAATCCTTCAAATGGTGGTTTAAAACTTGTCCCAGGAGTGTATTTGGGGATCAAATGAATGTGTCTAATGATTGAAAACTGATATTACAACCTTATGCCATGTATATTGTAAGCTAGTTTGTTTATACCAAAAGTTCCAAAACTAGTCTTGATATTGAGCTTAAATATTAGGTAGGTAACAATTGGAGCTGTAGCTTTAAACGGGAATCCGTGTTAGTTTTCAGATTTGCACATGCAGATATGGCTTGAATTGCATATATGTAGAGATAAAATATCAGGGTAACAGGTAGTAAACGGCGCAGCTAGCTGCAAAAATGGATATACAGAATTCAGAGTATACAAGCCGTATCAAACAGATTAATATCGATCGATAGGGTTAGCGTACGTTCATAATTGGCTCTATTTTAAATAGATTAATTAATAGACTAATACTACGTAAGTATACTGGTAATTCGTCCGATTCAAATATATAATATTTCGATAATTGCAATGATTGCAATAAGTTAACTTTAATCCGGCCAATTCTTAAGCTAACAATTGATATAATACAATTGATCATTATTATAAGCATGCTATCAGTAACTAGAACTGTTGACAACGCATCGCCTGAGCTAAATATATAATTAAATCTGGAATCGCGTCGGGTCCTTAATTAAACGACGTTAAATGTGCTAAGAGTCTCTACGGTATGAAACACGATCGTATACCACGCTCGTACCACTTATAAATTGTTGACTTTTTTATAATAGTGCCAAATTTATAATTTTCACATGCCTATTTTCAGACTCAGTACTTATAAGGTACTCAAATAAATTGGGATTTTTCGATTCACTTGAGCTCTATATGTAGATTGATAAGAATTTTCGAAATTGCCAAAACACGTCTCAAATTTTAAACGTTCGAAACAATCTGCTAGTATTCATCAATATATTAGTTAGCCAGGGGCTGTTGATTGGTTCGATCCTACAAAGAACCAAGCTTGTTGACACCTCTAGCTATAGGTTACTACTATAGATTACCCAAGCTATATATAAATTTGTTACAACTATGATAGATTCCTATATCATGTACCATATTTGTCAATACGTGCACACTTAGTATTCAACACGTATACTATAGTTTAGGTTCGTAAGTATAACTATAGAAGAATAGTATGATGATATCCAGATTCAGTAAAATCTGATACCTCAGTTGGTATCACAAGACATCAACACGAAAGTGCCTAATTATAAAAAAAATTGGTATACCTTATCATATATGTACACAATAAATCTTTAGAATTCATGATCATTTTGGTCCTGATTAACCAGGTACTCAAGATAATTCCCATAACTGTAGCTTGTGCTCATAAGCTCCCTTGTGTCTTCATCAAAACCCTGCAAATTGTCTTCACGAACTCAAGATACTGAACAAAAACCATGCATGGTGAAGAAGTCTGCAATAATGGCAAGCTCAATCATAAGGTGTATAAAAATTAAAGTGCATGAGATAACACTCAAGCGGTACTAACCTAAGTAAGAGTCATTAATGCTGAATATGGAATTTTCTATCCTTGGATTGCATATATATCGCCCCAACAAAAAATCTCCACTGAACAATATTATCGATCATCATGCACAATGATTGATTGATATCTAAATCTGATAAGTGGTATTTCACGTCCATGCATTGATTTGAAAGTGTCCACGGCATTTGAATTGATTAAAATGTGTTAATTAATAGCACATTGCTGAATATACCATGTGGACGTCCCTAAGCTTGTTATATCATACAATATATATAAGCAAGGAACTAGGGTATTGATACCCCAGTATTCCGTAGATTGTTACATCTTTCTCATTAATAATCTGCTCAGACCTTCTGTAACTAGTTTACCTTAACAAAAGCCAAATAATATAATTTTAATATTCACTGGTCGGTTAATTATCGAATCACGACTAACTATGGCACCATAAAACAAGCAATAAAGCTTAAAATGAGAACATTTATTGTGAGCATTTTTTCAAGGCCCATAACTACTGCTCTAATTAAGCAGAATAGAGACGTTTTGTTCGCAGAATTTGTGCACGAATCGGAACCACGAGATGATTACATAAGGGCACACGCTGATGACGTGCTTTTCACCAGCACTTACCCATCCATGCCCATTGCAAACATGCCTAAGCAAGCCTAAACAATCCAGGACCAGACGAAATGCGCCTCACAAAATAAAGTGTCCTTGCTTGAGTAAAAACTCGTTTACATCGGGTTCCACCAAAAAAATTTACAGGAGAAAAAAAAAAAAAAAAAATTTTCCACGGCGTGGTATTATCTAAGACTGTAGAGAAACGGTTGACTAAAAAAAAAAAAATTTTTTAAACTGAAAAATTTCAATAATATAAAAACCAAATCATTTCCTCCTAAAAAAATTTTTCATTCCCCTTTTTTTTTTTTTTCCTTCTTCTTTCTTAATCAACCGAAATTTTTTTTTTTTTAGTTTTTTAACAAATTATAGATATACACAATGTCAGTTGCAAAGGAAACATTTTTTTTCACTTCAGAATCTGTTGGTGAAGGTCACCCAGATAAAATGTGCGATCAAATCTCTGACGCCGTTTTGGATGCTTGTTTAAAAGAAGATCCATTATCAAAGGTCGCTTGTGAAACTATCACCAAAACTGGTATGGTTATGGTTTTTGGTGAAATCACTACCAAAGCTAAATTAGATTATCAAGCTATTGTTCGAAATGCTGTTAAAGAAATTGGTTATAATTCATCAGATATTGGTTTTGATTATAAAACTTGTAACGTTTTGGTTGCAATTGAAGAACAATCTGCTGATATTGCTCAAGGTGTTCATGTTGATCGAGCTTTAGAAGAATTGGGTGCTGGTGATCAAGGTATTATGTTTGGTTATGCTACCAATGAAACTGAAGAAATGTTACCAATGCCATTAATCTTATCACACAAATTAAACATTGCTATGGCTAGAGCAAGAAAATCTGGTGAAATTGCATGGTTACGTCCAGATACCAAGACTCAAGTTACTGTTGAATATGAAAAGAATGAAAATGGTTCATTAAAACCATTAAGAGTTGATACTGTTGTTGTTTCTGCTCAACATTCTGAAGAAATTACTTTAGCTGCATTAAAACAAGAAATTTTGGAAAAAGTTATCAAATCAGTTATCCCATCCAATTTATTAGATGATAAAACTATTTATCACATTCAACCATCTGGTAAATTCATCATTGGTGGTCCACAAGGTGATTCTGGTTTAACTGGTCGAAAATTAGCTGTTGATCAATATGGTGGTGCTTGTCCATTAGGTGGTGGTGCATTTTCTGGTAAAGATGCATCAAAAGTTGATCGATCTGCTTCTTATATTGCACGAACCATTTCTAAATCATTGATTCACTCTGGTTTAGCTGAACGAGCATGTGTTCAATTATCTTATGCTATTGGTGTTGCTGAACCATTATCTATTTATGTTGATACTTATGGTACTTCTAAATACTCATCATCAGAATTGGTTGCTATTATTCGAAAGAACTTTGATTTAAGACCAGGTGCTATCATTAAAGAATTAGGTTTAGATAAACCAATCTATAGTGAAACTGCTAAATATGGTCACTTCACTGATCAATCATTCCCATGGGAACAAGCCAAGAAATTGGACTTTTAAAAAGTTCCCATTTTTTTTTTTAACTAAAAATCCTACGCTCAACACGTTGGTAATTTAGAAAAAAAAAGAAAAAAGAAAATTTTAAGAAAATTCGGTTCTTATGTTTTTTTTTTTAAAAAAAAAAAAATTATTTATGATTTATTCCCCCTCCTGAGAGAGGTTTTGAAACATCTCTCAACATTTTAATGCTTTTAACGGTGTTTTTTTTTAATGATTTATTTTTTATTTATGTTATTTATCCTCAATGGTCTTCAACGGACTGTGTATATACCTCTTACTAATGCTAATAATATTTTTTCCTATAGAAAAACTTTTTGCCTTTTTTGGTTTTTGATACGTAGCTTTGTTTACTGTGATAAGTTGGAGTAATCTTTATTAAGAGAAGTACATGAAATTATTCAAAAAAGTCGCTTATTTTGTAGCTAGGGAAGTGATATACAAGTACACATCTGTATATGCGGCTCAAATTTAAAGCTAGACTCCAGTCGACATCTATGAGTACATGAAGTTATATCATAATAGATAAATATAGCTGGCTTTAATTATACTATAGTTGTGACTAATTAACTAAAATTATACATGCATTTGCACACGATATATATCGAGAGACAAACTCTCTAAATGGCGCTACAAATTCAACGTTAACAAACCTCAAAATTATTTTACCAGCTGAGGGTTGTAAAGATCGATGAAAGAACTTAAATTTGCAAACTGGTGTATACTACCTTTAACATAACATGTACTGCAACATGTATACCAACTACCATATCAAGCTAAGATTTATTGCATATATGCATCGATCGTAATTATATATTATTAATTACTATATATCCCAATTAATATATTCTTCATATATATTAAGGGGTTAAGTTTGTTCGAACACTTTAAAATTGTTTTGTAGGTTTAAATTGTTCAGAACTTGATATCTATAGTTTTCATAATTAGATAGTGACGGGCCTGCAAATTAAGCTTCTACCTTATTACTTGACCCTGGCCGTCCAGGACATGATATCATTCATGATATAATATTACAATCTTAATTTACTAGATCAATTTTGATGCGACTCATGGTTCGAAAGTTCTTACAATGTGTATACATATATCATCGATTATAGAAATCGACCAGCTGGTATATCCAATATATACGCACAGGCCTTAACTCAATTGCTAGCTAGAGAATAGGTATACACCGATATTTATCAAACAAAATATTAAGAAAGTTAATTAGAATGCTCCGAAGTATATATATTGTATATACCCAGATACTTCGATGAAGAATACTCAGTTGTAGATTGGATGTTATAGTAAGCTTTCATACTTATGACGTCTCTCGATAGCTATAGTTGGCCATTATACGCGGCGTATATACTAGTTAGGTACCAGCTCAATTTAGTTGCATATATAGTCAACGTAAAACGCCAATTGATTAATATCCATAGCCTGGTAGCAGTCATCGACTTTGGTCGATTGTAATATCTCAACAGCCTATAGGTGCACTTGATTTAGTTAGTCTCAAACATTAATCAAAAAATTTACAAATAAATTAGTTAACTGTTAACTAATATTATGGAGCCCTGTGATTGAATATGTATAGTAGCTAGCTATGATCCGGACTAAAAAGAGTTCACCACTTACATCATATACATGGTTACCACAAACCTGACGTACATGTTGCAATGAACTTAATTAGTTAACTACCTGGTAGTTTAAGCTCCACCTAACTACCTACGCTAAAAACCTACTGAAATCAATTAATTAGTGTACATGTTCCTAATTTTTGTGCATGCAGATCGGTCACCTAACCTATACAGTACTTGTAGAACAATTTATTATCTGATCGATAGATATTATGTCACCATATGGTGTTCCTATAACTAACTATAGCGTTAATCATGCCTTGTAATTCCAGTATACCGATATACAAAAACCATATCCTCTTACTTAACACAGCTTTTAGCTGTACGTATCTTTTAAAGACCCCTCGTACTATCTAACTACAATAGACCTCCCTAAACCGTTGATCGATCCGATGCACCACCAATACTGCATGAAATCCATGCAACAGCACCCCTGATCAACATCCATAACATCGGTATAAAGTTTCGAACGAATCCCTCCTCATCAATTAACACCATGCAATGATGAGCTCATGGAGCCTTGAGCACACACGAACTATAGCTTCTTATCATTAAGATTACCGATCCTCGTTACCCAGAGGCCCCCACAATTGATCTAGATCCATCAAAGCATTGGTATCCAATTAACACCCACTCGCGAGCTAGCTCAAGCGTGCGTAAGTACACCCATCAAATCAAAAAGAGTAATCTAAGACAAAAAAATGTATTAACTCAAAAAAAAAAAAAAAACTCCTCTGCACCTATTTTTTGACACCTAAGGAATGCATGAATTTCCTATTATAGTATTTCTCTTTCAATAAATATCTCAGACAGCTATAATTATAAACGATAAATCAAAGACTTTTGAAATCCACCCTGACCCTTCCATTATTATATATTTCTTTCTTTCTCTCTTTTTTCTTTCTTTCTTTTTTTTTTTTTTTACTGAGATTAATTTATAAAGAAACCTGTTTCCTGTAAACTTTTCTATTTTGAATTTTACTATTCTTGTTCAACCATATTCAAATTTCAAGAGTCTATAACACCAGATTATAACTTCGTTAGCTATAGTGATTCTTTGATAGATTTCGATATAAGACTATAAAAACTTTCGATACTATTCAACTAACGAGCAACACCATTTCGATAAAATATCTAAGCGATCGATTATTTATATATTTTGAAGTTCAACTTTTAATTACCAGGAATATACACTCAGACTAAGAACTAACCTACAACAGCTGAACCATATAAGATCACTAAATCAAAATAACAATGAAGTGTCCATATTGCTCAAGAGAATTCGACGATGAAAGACGGTTTAATCATCATGTCAACCATGAACATGGGTACAACTAACCCTTTATACTTCTGCTCCC
>JAKTSB010000358.1:0-17223 GCA_030579975.1 Blastobotrys buckinghamii (nom. inval.)
AGTGAACAAGATACTTCTGGTCAACAAGGTGGTGAAACTGATCAAAGTGGTGGTGAACCTGATCAAAGTGGTGGTGCCAACGCTGATTCCAACGCTAACTCAGCTGCAGGTGCTGGTTCAAGTGAACAAGATACTTCTGGTCAACAAGGTGGTGAAACTGATCAAACTGGTGGTGCCAATGAAAACGCTGATGCTACTGGTAACACTGATGCTTCATCCCAAGGTGACTATTCAGATGCCACTGGTAACACTGATGCATCTACTCAAGGTGACAACTCTGATGCAACTGGTAATACTGATGCATCCACTCAAGGTGGTAATTCAGATGCTACTGGTAATACTGATGCTTCATCCCAAGGTGACTATTCAGATGCCAGTGGTAACACTGACGCTTCAACTCATGGTGATAGTCAAGGTTATGGAACTGATGGAAGCACTGACTCTCAGACTGGTCAATATGATTCCGGTGGTCAGGATGCTACTGGTAGCCAAGATGCTACCGGCAGTCAAGACGCTAGTGGTGCACAAGAGGCCCAAGCTGGCCAGGATTCCAGTGATGCTCAAAATGTAGATGGCCAAGGTTCACAAGATGCTGCCGGTGAACAAGATAATTCAGGGTTAGATGGTTCTACTGATGGTTCTACTGATGGTTCTGCTGATGGCAGTATGGATGGTTCTACTGATGGTTCTACTGATGGTTCTGCTGATGGCAGTATGGACGGCTCTACTGATGGTTCTGCTGATGGCAGTATGGACGGCTCTACTGATGGTTCTGCTGATGGCAGTATGGACGGCTCTACTGATGGTTCTGCTGATGGCAGTATGGACGGCTCTACTGATGGTTCTGCTGATGGCAGTATGGACGGCTCTACTGATGGTGATGATGCATCAACTCAAGACACGGATTCTGGTATGGATGATTCTGGTATGGATGATTCTGGTATGGATGATTCTGGTATGGATGATTCTGGTATGGATGATTCTGGTATGGATGATTCTGGTATGGATGATTCTGGTATGGATGATGGTGGTATGGATGATGGTGGTGATGATATGGATATGGGCGATGATGGTGGTGGTGACGATATGGATATGGGAGGTGATGATATGGATATGGGAGGTGATGATATGGATATGGGAGGTGGTGATATGGATATGGGAGGTGAATAAAAAGCTTATCTATGATTCAAAGTTTAACCCTTACTCTTTTCATTATGTTAAATTATTTTTTTTACCAATTTCTTTTCTAATTTATTATTAAAATTTTTTTTTTTATAACATATTTTTATTTCATTAATTTTTACTTCTACTAGTCTTTTATAACATTTTATATATTAATTTTATTATATTTAATTATTAATTCAACTCTTTATTCGTCAATCTTCTGCCCATGCTGATATATATATATATATATTCAACTGCTTTATTATTTTGGTAGAAACGTCAACTTTAACGATCCAAGATTAATCTTCAAATCTTCATAGATCTATATGCCACACGGGACTTGATTAGTTAGATCAAGATTGGATCCTAGAATGTTACAATGACTTATTATAATACAATGTGGCTGGTCTAATAAACTAGTAAGAAAGCCACAAGCTGTCTGACGCGTCTCTATCTCAAATAGATATGTAGCCAATATTTATTACAATCAAAGCTTTCCCTAATATATTTACTTAATAATTACAAACTGCCTAAGCTAACATTAATTAACATTGGTTTAGCTTAATTACAGAATAGAAGTGAGTAATGAGAGATGTTTTGAAATCACTACATAATGTGGGCCGCGGCATGAGGGTATTGTTAATTTATGTTACACTAGCCACAAATTTACAACATCAGTGAAAATCTAAAAGTTGGATATGGAAGCTTAAGTTGCAAGGTTAAACTGTGAATAATTTTGTTGTGGCTAAAACTTTTGAGCCGCGCATGGTCATCACTTATTCGGAAACTTACATCATTTTTTTTAATTCAGTAGTTGGTACATCCATGGATGGGTGTAATCTATTACATACCAGAATAGTATAAATCAATGTTGTTAATACGTTTTGCTATTGCTATCCCACAAATAAATTTAACGGTAGCTTGTTTTATAGCTTTAATGATTCCCAAAATGCGGCTCAGTATGGGTGTAAAAATCTATCAATCAAAAGCGAATACTTCGATTTTTAAAATTTCGTTTTTACTTTTTGAAACCTCTTTGTCTCCGATCCAATACAACGGTTCGGTTGGACAGTGACAATTAGAATATATATCATTTCAAAAAAGTAATGTGTAGTATATGCAAAAAAAAAACTGTCAACCTGAAGGACTATAAGAGTTTACTATATATATAATAAAGTTGCGATAAGATAAGAGAGAAGGCGCTGCTTATTTTTTAAAGATCACTTGATTAATAAATGATAAACCCCGGGTATTTACCAATGGCCCGAGAAATTGGAGAAGCGATGAGAAAGGATGATACCGATGATGGATTAAAACTGCTCGTTACAAGAAATTGGTAACAAAAAGTTTATGGAAATGTGGGGTTATATATCTTCCTTGAATATATAATACAGAATGTTTATACACATTTGATCCTCTAATATTTCATGGCAATTGAAATATTGTAAATTTCACACGTGTTTGCAAGAAAATTAATCATTCAACTATGGTATACTTTTGAAAACTAAACAGTTACAACCTTAAAAATATAACTAGGCAGTCCTAAATCTTAATATAAATCTTTTTCTAAGTAAAATCTACATTTATAAACCATATGTATACTTAGATACCGGTATGCTCTACCCTTGTTGACATTTTGCTCTAGGTCAAACCTGACATAATTTTTGATTCGAATCTTAAGACATTAAACATATATGGATCGATCTCCTACTGTCGTTGTCGACTATTCCATGAATTTACTATTCTTTGTCTTTGCTGTTGCTCTTAAATATTTTATCATAAAGTATATAAAAACCAGTCTTTTCAGCATTTTTATTACAATTCTTTTCTTTTGCAATACATTATACATATGTATAAAAACCAAAAAATGTTAGCTATCTACGCCTTATTTTTTGCTGCAGCTTTTGCAAAGTTCAACTGTAAATCACAAAATAATGTTTTAATCACACCAGATGATAGTAGTCAATTATATTTCCAATGCGATAATCGAGATATTGATGCTGTATTATTACCGATTGTTGATTTGAATAAATACGATGGTACTATGAATTCATTATATTTCAAATTTTTAAATTGTGGTAATAAATTGGGACATATTAATTCAGCTATTGACCTATGTCCTGAAGGTGAGGCAGCAGTTCAACATTGTCAGGAAAATGGTATCAAAGTTTTTGGTGTTTTAAGTGGATTAAATAGAACTGGGTTTACAAGTAGAAAAGTTGCAAAACATTTTGCTACTGAAATCTGGCAAACTTTTGGTAATACGACTGGTGATAATCGACCATTTGGTAAAGCTAAATTAGATGGATTTGCAGTTAATACTAATAATTTACCGGTTAATCCAGATAAGCCAAACTGGAAAGATTTTGTCAAAGAATTGAAGAAACAAAAGAATAATGATGGGTACACTGGGGTTATTAGTAAATGTTCATTAGATGAGGCTACTAAAGATGTTGCTGAAGAAACTGATTTCCTAGTTATTGACATGGATATTGGTGGTGATGATTGTAGTAAAGTTTCTGATTTTAAAAATATTGCCAAAGAACAGGATAAAAAACCATTTTATTTGACTATTGATGGTGATCCAGAAACTAGCAATAAACGGTTTGATATGGGACAGGATTTACAAGACGAATACTGTAATTTTGGTGGCGTAAATATTTATAGATCATCTAAAGTCTCGGGTGGTTATAAAAAGTTTAAATTACCCAAATCAAAGAGTTGTTCACCACGTAGTTGTGACGAAAAAGAATAAACACAAGAAACAAACTGATAATACACCAAAGCCAGTACCCCAACCACATTCAACAAGTTCAGTTGGTTTGACTAAAGCACAGTTAGCAGCCACATGCCCAGTTTGTCCAGCAACTACAAAAACAACTACTGTTACCAGCACTAAAACAACTAAGGTTACTGTTCCATCTACAAATTGGGTAACTCACGAGAAGACTAAAACTATTACTGAAACGTCAACTGTAACATCATTAATTCCAACCACCAATGCTTTAGCTAATTAATTAGATTATCAATTCAAATATGTAATAACTTATTTATACTTCACTTTAACAAATATAATAGCTAGTCTATTGAGTTGTGACTTCCTGATCGTGTTCGACATTTTCAATTGATGGATGTGTGCTTAAAGTACCAACATGATCTTGGTCATCTGGAAATTCGACAGCAAAGCCTTTAATTAAACTGTATTCAGTTTTAACTTTACCACCGTTATTTGCAATGTCTCTTTTGACTCTAGGATCATCTGTTAGCACTAAACTGATAGATACCAAAAGTTTGGTACTATTTATATTAAACTTACTGCTCGTATGATTCATCGTCAATATCGTCTTTTAATGAAACAATATAGTTAGGCATTTTTGTAATTGCACTTGTTGATAGTAGTCTAGGTTTTAATAAGAATCTAGTTGTAGATAAGAAGTTGAAATGCATAAAGAGAGAAATAAAGACATTTTTATAGTCTTTGGTGTTTTAAAGTTTATCTTGTTGCTTTATCGCTATTTAAGCGTGGGTAATTTTTCTTTGCCACTCCATGGGGTCTGCGTTAGATCATGCTTTTTAACCCCACGTCCAAAGCTCATTCTCCCAACCATATATTGCCATGACAACATTACTGTTTAAAATACGTCACTACTACCTGGCTTTTCCCTATTACTGCTTTAACTCCGTTATTTGTACGTTATTTCTGCTATCCAACATCCGGATACAAAGTGCGTTGATGGTACCGTGCGTTAATACGCGATACATCCATATATATAATGATTGTTAAGCGTCGTCGACTTCAGTGGATGCATTGCGTTAGCATAAGATCGCGATAAGATTTGGTGTTTGCCTCACTTAAGAATTCTGATTACTTACAGTAGATATATTCGAGAAGAACAATCTACAATATACTATAGGTATACGCATGGAACTTGTGACTATTTCTCAATTCAAGCCTGTATTATTGATCAAATGAGAAAATGACGACAAAAAAGGAAATTTGGTCGCAATTTTTCAATGTATTACTTTGTTTGTAGTATAGAAACTGTTGCTAAAGTTGTTGGGGGTCTTAAGTAATTATTCTAATAGTATCTGTCGAAGCATTATATATACACTTTGTAGAATTTTTTTATCAATATATAGTTGCTTATGCAATTTATTTTACGTACGAACGTTGCTGACATATAATCCATATCCGGATGAATTATAATTATTTTGTAAGTTTTTTACCTGGATGAATTCTGCATCAATCGATACTGAAAGTGCATGTAACTGTACCATCTTTTGCGCCCACTATATATCGATTAGATTAATAGTAGTTCTAGCAACGTCTACACACAAATATACTTGCTTATTTCTTGAGCTATCATTACAGTAACGTAGCTAGTATACTCAATAAATTTTAAAGTTTGACAAAAACAAAGTTGGCTTAATTATAAACTTATATTTATAACTACAAATGTAAATGTAATCATGGATAGTGCAGCTTATTAATTGTTTAAGCTAAAAAATGATGATAACAATGTAGATCACTTTAAGGCTTAGGGGTTTAATTAAGTAGCAATAATAAAGTATATATAGAATCATTGATGGCTATCGAGTTTTATATACAAGATAAAGATCCGGATGTCGGGTGGTTTTGTACCTGTCTAAATTTAAATCGAGCTCATATCATTTTTGACCATATATATCGATCAAATGCTTGTACGTACAACGTTGTACCATGCATGGATATGCATAGAGACTAGCCATGGTGCACCTGTATTATCCTGATATCATATATGATGAGCCAACTTTGCTCCAGGCTGGTCCTTGAATCTGCCTCCCACTGCATCTTTGATCATAACGTTACTTACCGCTAGCCAGTTGGATGCATGAGGAATAGAAATGGAGTCATTCTATAGAAATTTCGAGTTTTATAAAGTTATAGAAAATTCAGCTTGATTTCCTATATTGCTCTAACAAAAACATCGATATATATTAGCTACTGCAGTCAAATTGGTATGACATTGGTATCTGAATATTTTTAATTACAGGATACTATAGTCAACACAAAAAGTTATTCACAGACATGACGTATTGAGCAAACTAGTAGGGACCCAGTTTAAACTTATTTGTTGCATTTGACGTTGCAACATGTACGCCCCAAGCCTGAGCAAGAATTTGGTGAACATTAAAAATGTCTCATAAAGCTGCGACTACCCATTTTGGTATCCATTATGGATAAAACTTAAAGCGGTCTTTTAGACTGCCATTCTAAGCTAGCTTTAAATTAAATCAAATTAACCCCTGACTAGAAAATAATAATGTGTACCCATATATACAGCATCTAGATACTATACTATGATAGATGGGTATATATACATATGTAATATTTGGTGAAATTGTATATTACATACTACATTTTGTAGATATATATGGATAACCATGTATAATATATAGATGTATATATATATATATGGATATATATATTGTGCACTATTATGACCGGTATTATAATAGATCGATCCATCGGGGATTATTTGAATTGAGTCATAGCCCTCATTATACCAATAATGTATATACATGGATGCATATATGGGTACTAAGAAATTTAAATTATGTATTAATTTATAATTAAAGACCTATAGCACTGCAGGTAGTCCATGGCAGACGGCCGGAAAGTATCATTTAAATTGACATCCTCGATTGATAAGCCATCAACATTATGCATGCACTATAGTATACTGGGCTTACCAGTAGGTAGAGTTTATTTTTCCCATGATGAATGATATTAAGCATCATCTTATACCATGGTATATATATCCTTATATGCTATATATGGAAACATTCAGAATTTAAATGACAAATTTTCAAATTGTTCTAGAACTCGATCGATCATTCAATCTTATTATATATATGCTTTTTATGTGCACTAGTGCAGCTAAATGTGCACATGAAATTATCCTATATATGCTAAATGCAATTTAAGCTGAGCCTAGCTAGTTAATATGGATTCATGGAGCAGGCCAAATCTGATTTGGGATATTGTATTATCGCCTCTGGGAAGATCAAATCGAACATATATATTTATAATGAAATTTTACTCATGAGCACTTGATTATATATAATCAATTGAATGCGATTCAGCTTCCAGCTAGCCTAAATTGATCATGACCATTCATGATATCAATATTTTGTGGCTGGCTGACCCTTGATTAGCTACACAGAAATTTTTTGTATAAATTACACTGTACACGTCCATGGAGTACGGCACACGCTTATCATCTTTGATCTTGCCATAAACAAGCCCGTTATGCATTAGTAGAGATCATGGATCATCACCCATCATATGCCTGCAGCCATGGTTTCGAAAAGACCTTCATCTTGGAACATACTTATCCACCGTACTTGATCACCTAAAGCTTTTGTACTGAAATTTTTTTCCCTGCTAGCTGTAATATTCTTTTTTCGCTTCAATTTTGGCTCAGTAATATTTATTGATTATTTTATTTTGTTTTTATTTTTTTCACAACCATATGGATATTATTTGACTTATTATTATCAACCACATAACATATTTTGTGCAGTAATAATAATAATAATAAAAAATGGGGTTCTCATCTATTAAGCGTCATGTTGAGCATATAAAAGATTCTGTAGCAAACAATTCACCTACAGCTCTAAACAATCTAGATGACAGCGAGAATAATGTAATACCTAAACCAATTTTGAAACATAAACCGGCACCATTGACTTTACAACCACAACAAGCACTAGAACCACGTAATAGTGAAGAGAGTACCAACTCATCAATCATATCTTATAGAATAAATGAATCTCCTCAAACTACTATAGCATCACCAAAAGATTTACCAATCAAAATATTCCAGCATGATTTAGATATCAGCAATATTGTCGTTGGTAGAGGTTCATTCAGTACAGTGAAACAATCAACATTTAATAACAGAGTGTACGCGTTTAAATGTCCAACTAGGCCAAATCATGCATCAGTAGTAATAAGAGAAGCTAAATTATTGAGTAAAGTTTTTGAAGATGAAGATGAATATGATGAACAAATTATAGGTGTTGCAAGATTTTGTGGAGCTATTTTACAATACCCTGGATTAGTATTAAATTTTTATCCTCGATCTATTAAAAATCATGTTGCAACAGGTCCAGCTAATTTTTATGATCTTTATGTTGGTAACGAACTTTGGTTAAATTGGGCAAAACAACTGAGTAAAGGTCTAAAATTTTTACAGGAGAAATCAATCATTCATTGTGATCTGAAGAGTGATAATATCTTTTTAGATACAAATTTTAATGCATATATCGGTGACTTTTCATCAGCTAAATTTGTTGATGAAGAAATTGATGATGATTTAATAGGTACTGGTGCATTCTCAGTTCAATATTCAGCTCCAGAATTATTAGTTGATTCTAAAGTTCAGCCAACATTCAGTTCTGATGTCTATTCTTTAGGATTGGTTTTATTAAATGCAGCAACAGGTTCAGAACCATATCAACAAGCAAGTAAATCAGTAACTCAAAAATTATTATGGGCAAGACGAGGCACCCCATTATTGTACTGCTCAGATGAAGATATAGTGAGACAAGCACCTGTCCAGGCATTACTAGAGTTGTATATTAAATCAAGAGAAAGTATTTCAACTGTCATAGACAGGTTAGAGAATTTTACTTATAAAAAAAGATTGTCTGTTTATTAACTCAATTTATTTATTATCTCATTATTCATTCATTATTATTTATTTCATAGTTCCATAAAACATAATTTAAACAAAAAAAGTTTTTTTTTTTTTACATGATGATGGGGTGTCTTCTTTTTTAAACTTTAATCATTGATATCTTTATAAAGCTTTGATATAAATTCGAGACAAAGGAAGGGAGAGCGGCTCACCTTTTTTTCAGAAATACACCTACAACACACATACATAATCGTCTAAACATTTTCTGCATGCTTTAATGAGTTCAGTACTTGATCAATTCTATAAATTTTTTTTTTTTTCTCTTTTTGATAAATTTTGCGCGCCACTTGAATTTTTTTTTTTTTTTTTTTTTTTTCAATTTTTCAGCACTTTTTTTTTTTCTTTTGTAAAACACCCAATTAAATATTTTTAAAACGTTGATAGAATAAAAGTGGTGATAGACAAATCGACAGTTAGTTACACATACTTATCAGAAATGAGTAGTTCGTCGCCTGGGGCTTCACTGATGAAAAGTGAACCGTCAGTTGATAATAGTACAATATTACAACACAGAAGGTCGGCATCTAATGAGAATAAAATCGACACTGGGAATACACTATTTTTGACACCAAAAAACAATAGTACATCAGATAATAATAATAGTGACAATACACTTCAGATAGATACTAAAATAAAGCAACCAGTTTTTCAGGAAAAAATCTCGACCCCTACTTCCAAGAGATCAAATATAGATCATCAGAATTATCCTTTAACTTTTGCAACAAGTAATTCAAAACCAACTGAAATTAAAGTTAAAACTGAGCCTGACTCGAATGATGAAGCAACTGATAGTAATGAACCTGTTAAATTAACAACACCAGACGAATCAAAAGTTTCTGCCTATGCTAGATTGGATTTTAATGAGTTTACATTCTATGTTCAAACACTGCAAGTGATGTTGGGTAGAAGAGCTGAAAATGGTAGTGGTATGGTTGATGTTCACCTAGGACCACAAAAAGCGATATCACGAAAGCATGCAAAAATCTTCTATAATTTTGGGAATCAAAGGTTTGAATTATCAGTATTAGGTAGAAATGGTGCATTTGTTAAAGATGAATTCGTGCCAATGGATACAACAGTTCCATTAGCAGATGGTGACAACATTCAAATTGGTGAGATTACTTTTTCATTTGTATTACCAACTACCCCATTAACTGAGAAACAGAAAAGAGAAAAAGCTGAAGCTGAATCTGCTAAAATAGCTGCAGAAGAGAAACTCAAGAAAGAAAAAGAAGCTGAAGAAGAAGCTAGGTTGAAGAAAGAACGCGAAGAAAAATTGGCAAAAGAAAAGGCTCAAAAAGAAAAGGAAGAGAAGGACCGATTGGAAAAAGATGAAAAAGAACGAATAGCAGCAGCAGCTGCTGCTGCTCAAGCTGCTAAGAATAAAAAGAAAGAACCTATTAAGAAACCAATGAAAAAGGAGTACACGATAGATGAAATACCCCTTGAATATAGAGAAAAACCACCGCATAGTTATTCACATTTGATTGCAACTGCATTAAGGGAAAGAAGTGGTGAAGAAAAATGGTTATCATTATCAGATATTTATAAAGCTATTCAAGAATTGTTTCCATTCTATCAATATTGTCCAAATGGCTGGCAAAATTCAGTTCGACATAATTTATCATCTAATAAAGCATTTAAAAAAGTTGGTAAGAATGAAAAGGGATTTATGTGGGGGATTGATGAAGAATATTTTGCAGAAAAGGAACGTCAAAGAATTAGAGCTGCCGAAAATGCAAGGATTAAAGCAGAAAACCAAGCAAAAGCTCAAGCTCGTGCTCAACAATATCTACAAAATAATCCTCAGCCTCCAAGGCCTGGTATAACTAGTACAGCTCCAAAAGCTGCAACAACTAATACTAATCAATCATCAATAATGGCAGCAGCAGCAGCAGTATCTAAAGATTTTGATCCCAATGTTTCAATCGACCCTTATAATAATATGAAACCTAAACCAACAACATCTTCTGCAGTGAATACTAATATCAAAAGACCTGCTACTACCGTCACTAGTAATACTACTAAGCCTAATCTAAGTATTCAAGATCAGTTAGCTGCTAATAGAAAAGCTGCAGCTGCTAGTTCAACTACTGCTAAACCACCAGTGAAACCACCAGCTAAACCACCAACTAAACCTCCTACCAAGTCAGCTTCGAGACCAGCAGTTGCTAAACAAGAAGCTAATAAACCAGCATACTCAAAATTATTACCTGAGGTAACTAGAAATTTACAACCAGCTTCTAAACAGAAATTAGTTCAAGTTCAAAATTTATTAACAAAACATGTTCCAAGTTCTTGCAATAGACAACGGGTTTTTGAAAGTTTAGCAAATACAATTGGTGAAGAAGCATATTTAAAACCAGGTGGCACTACTGTAGCAGGTATGACTGCTAACATGGAAACCCTTTTATTTGATAAAAGTTTATTTCTTACTATTTTGGGTAAAGCTGTTAATAAAATTAGAGAAGCAAAACCTGAAACCAATCGGAAGAATACCCCACCTCCAAATACTACTTCTAAAACTACACCTAAACCAGCTGCTAAACCACCATCAAGGGCTCCTGTTAAAGCATCAGCTCCTGTTAATAAAAATCAATCAAGACCTGCTTATTCCGTCACACGGCCTGCGATGTCAGCATCAACTACTACTAATGCTACTACCACTAACATCATTAAGCCACCACCTCCTCCATTAACAGGGCCAAGTCCTAGTCAGTTTATCAGTATAAATGATGTCCCAAAGATATACAAGAATGCTGCACCACAAGCTAAACCATCTCCTACAGTTAAAACTGCTTCTAATGTTAATTCACAAAAAAAGGCAATGAGCTCATCTCCACCACCTCCAACTTTGATAAATTCTTCTTTACAATCAAAACCAAAATTTTCTACACCTCCAATTACTAACAGCAATACTAATATCTCTACTAACTTCAATACTAACAATAATACTAACACTAACAATTTTACTAATACTAACGCTACGGCACCTACCAATACGAATAATAATACTAACATTCCGCCAAATCCTTCATCTCAGCATCGAGCATCTTCTGTTGCATTACCTATTAATAAACAAAATGTAATAACAGCTTCAAACCAACAATTTGCATCTCAAGTTTCATCACCGACTCAATCAAACTCATTATTATCGAATAATAATATAGATTCTAGTAATGA
This sequence comes from Blastobotrys buckinghamii (nom. inval.), assembly GCA_030579975.1. Taxonomy (NCBI): domain Eukaryota; kingdom Fungi; phylum Ascomycota; class Dipodascomycetes; order Dipodascales; family Trichomonascaceae; genus Blastobotrys; species Blastobotrys buckinghamii (nom. inval.). The sequence continues at coordinate 12,093 of JAKTSB010000358.1, forward strand.
CTTATTAGGTCAATTTAGTACTGGTACTTCATTTGATGATTTCAGTCAACCAATAAATTTTGATTCATTCGAAAGTTTCACTGAAGCTAAGGATGACTCTTCAAGTAATTCATTTAATTATGGGTTGGATTTTGACTTTTCAACTGAACAACCAAAGCAGCAACAACAACTACAATCAGTTTCAAATACAACTACCAAAACACCAACTACTAATAACAATTTACCATCTTCAACTAATAATTCAGATATACCACAAGTGAATGAACCAATCAAAAATGAACCACTAAAACCATCTCAATCAAGTTCAACTCCTCCAATATCTCAATCTAATCAACAACCTAAACTGGTGGATCAAAATATCAGACCATCACAATCACCTTCTGTTCAGTCACCTGTTCAACAACCACCAAGTAGTACCAGCACACCTATTCCAGCCCAGAAACAACAACCAGATGAGGCAAAAATTGAAGCGTTGTTGAAACGCGCAAAAGCATCAAATAATAGAGATCCAAATTTGGCTGCTAAAGTTCAAAAATTAGAGCGAATTTTGGCAAAAATTAGAGCTGGGAAACAACGAAAAAATCCTCAATCTGGATCCAATACACCAGCACCATCTAATGGTTCTTCAAGCCCCTCAAGTCTTTATGTTTCATCTAATGGTACCAATCTCAAGAGATCAAATGAAGGTAATCATACAGATTCACCTGCCAAAATGTTAAAGGCTGAATCTCAAAACTAATTTATTATTTTTTATTATAATTCTTTTTTTCTTATTGTTTATATTTATTTCCTTTACATATATATCTTTTTATGAATGAAATGACTGTTTTTCATTATCTTTTTATTATTATAAATATTTGTTGATGTAAATTTGAGCCGCACTTTCTATTACGTATTTATCTGTGCGTGAAGGTCTATAAGCAATTGTAAAATCGTGATCGGGTGAAATTTTGATTTTCAACCTCCCAATATTTTTTTGATACACCACAAAAGTTAGTCGCCACACAAAAAAAAAAGTATATATCTATTTATTACAAAACACGACACATACTATAATCAACCAAACAAAAAGATGGATAAAATTGCACAGAAATTTACATACGCTAATACCAAGTCACAACAAAACGAACAACATGATCTATATGCTAACCCAGCAGGTCCATCACAATTAGTTCCATCAATTGCATTGCCACCAATTAATCAAGTAAGTATGAATATTAGATAGAGTTTACTAACAATATTTTTAATAGCCAACTGAATTTTTAAGAGCACATACAGATGACAACAAAAACCCAGATGTTAAAATTAAAATTGCACATGGTACTACCACATTAGCATTTAGATTTCAAGGAGGGATCATTGTTGCAGTAGATTCTAGAGCAAGTGCAGGGTCATGGATCGCATCACAAACAGTTAAAAAAGTTATTGAAATTAATCCATTTTTATTAGGTACAATGGCAGGTGGTGCAGCAGATTGTCAATACTGGGAAACTTGGTTGGGGATGCAATGTAGATTACATGAATTAAGAAATAAAGAACGAATTTCAGTTGCAGCTGCATCAAAAATCTTATCAAATTTAACGTATAATTATAAAGGGGCAGGGTTATCAATGGGTACAATGATTTGCGGTTATACAAAGAGAGAAGGTCCAGCAATTTTCTACGTTGATTCTGATGGTACTAGATTACCAGGTGATTTATTTTGTGTTGGTTCAGGTCAAACTTTTGCTTATGGTGTTTTGGATGCTAATTATAAATGGGAATTAACAGTTGAAGATGCTTTACAATTAGGTAAACGGTCCATTTTAGCAGCTGCTCATCGTGATGCTTATTCTGGTGGGTCAATCAATTTATATCATATTACTGAACAAGGTTGGACTTACCATGGTAATCATGATGTCGGTTCCGAATTGTTTGCTACAAAAGAAGCAGAAGGTTCATTCAATGCTTTACCAGTTACTTTAGATCAAATTTAGAAAAAAAAAATTTCAAGTTATTATTATTATTGTTTATTATTATATAATCCAAATTACTATTTATAAATACTGTATTTTCTTTAATCATTGTAGTTGCCTTGAACTGTACCATCTAAAATTCGACTTTCGCCAATAATTTGATCAATTTCACCTTGTTGAGATTTACCATTTGGATCATAAGTTGGTTTTTCACCAACAACAGTAACTCTAACCGCATGTCTTCTTGCAGGATGGAACCCCCATGATGGTAAATGTGCAGTGACTGAGTTTAACCAAATTGCAACATCATTTTTAATCCATTTTCTTCTTGCAACAAATTCCAAAGAATTACTATACAAACTAAATAAATATTTCAAAATTGCATCAGATTCTGCTTTTGGTACACCAACAATTCCTCTTGTAAAGCCTGGGTTAACAAAAACCGATTTATATCCAGTAACTGGATTAGTTCTAATAACCGGATGTTCAGTAATAACTGGATCCCTTCGAATTGGTTTACCATTTCTAATAGAATCATTAGCTTGCTCTTCAGCAGAATGTTTGGCAGTTAGCCCTTCTAAATACTCTCTCATTGGTAATGATAATTGATCATAAATTGCATAACCAGAAGCCCAAGCAGTATCACCACCTTCATCTGGACCTTCCAGAACTTTTAAAATTGTATAACTTGGTGGTTGTAATTCATAGGTAACATCAGAATGCCATAATTGATTGGTTTCAAATGCAGCTGTTGGAAATTGTTTCCCGTCTTGCCAAATAACATGAACTTCAGACAAGCCTTCTTCTTTATATGCTCGAGGTACTGCAGTTGATGCATGTTTATGTAATGGACCCCAGTATCTTCCTAATTCTAATTGCTTTTGAATATCTAAACTTTTTTGATCTTCAAAGAATACCACCCCTCGGTGTGCAACTAGTAATGCCAATTCATCTTTAGCAGCATCAGATAAATCAGTTAATTGAACACCATGTAAAATTGTACCAATTTTAGTAGTAACATGTTCAAGTTTTGTAACATATGAAAATAAATTCTTGAAAGTTGGATCTGCTCTTAATGCTGGATCATTAAATTCAATATATTCCAATGGTGGTTCTTTAACATCTGGGAAAGTAGGCTTTAAATGATTATATTCATATGTTTCATCGTTTTCTTTTGATTCTTTCGAATTTTGAACATAGTGTCTTGTTAAGTCCAAAACATCTACCAAATATTTAGTTGAAGCTTTAATTGATTTATTGGTAATGTTAGTAGTAGATGTAGCAGTTGGAGGGGTCATTGTGTGCTTTTATATACAATAATGGAAGTATTTGATAAATAGTTTAAAATTCATTATAATGAGTATACTAAAATATTGAAGAAATTGATCGAATATTTATACCTTTTTTATCAGCACGATTCTACATACTATTTAGCTTTTAGCCGAATTATTACAAATGTTAATTGGCAAATTACTCAATTTAGCCTTTCATGATTGCAAAAGTATTCAAGCATAGCTCTTGGTTTTCTTTTTCCAGCCTTACTGCTGTTAAACCAATCAAATTACAACAGGGTTAAGCAACTAATCTAGTAACTTTATAAGATGTTTACAATAAGCTAATACAATAAAAGCTAGAAATCATCTTATGAACAATTAAAGTAACTCTAAGCTGTAGATGGTGAAATAATTGCATAGAATTTGGCCTCTATATACTAAAATGGTGATACACCACGTGCCTTGAACAGCACTTTAATAGTGCTTAAAATTCTTCAATAATCATGTGATCTGGTTACAAAGGACTTGAAATATGATGGTTTTGAACATGATAATCAATCATAAAATGTTTTTTATTGGGAAAGTTTGTAAATATGTTGCCAAACTTAAAATAGGAATTTTGTGCACATGAAGTGTGATCGCAATTGCAATGATTCTATATATCTCTATAGATTGGCAGCGAAGGGAGGATTCCTTTGCAATCATGATTTTGATATCAATAACATGTATATATAATAGCTGGATAAGATACCATTAATTATAATTTTGTAATCAATATCTGAAAGCCCATTTATCTATCTAATAGTATTTAAAAAACAATTGCAATTGTTATAATATTTAAAAATTAGTTAAATAAATAGATGAATGCATGATGTGCTCGAAAACCCTAGCTATAGAAATTCTCATCAACTCATGAAACTATACCCATGGCTAATACGAACAAAATTAAACTCATATATCTTCTTCATTTAAATTACTGGGGATATGGCTCATTTCTCAATATAATTTGTAAGATTTTTACAAATGAGTAACAAATTTCACGGTTCTAAAACCAGTCCTGTGACGGCTTAAGCTAAAATTGGTTGTAACATGTTTGAAAAATGAGGATACTCATGCACAATAAATTCAGCATATCCGATGTAGAACAGATTGTGCATGGGGTGCCGATAGTGGTAAAAAAAGTGAGACATTCATTTAAATCTGGGTCTCTAATTTGGATATATAGTCCTACTACCATAGTATACTGGTCCTGCAATGTTATATCCATGTATAAGTGCTCAGGCTAAACCAGTAGTCGTAGAGATACGGTTATTAAAAAAAGTATGTTAAGGAACAATCATCCATCTGATCTATGAGTTTCTTATAATGGATAAAAAAACTTTTTACCGATAATAAAATAAGAAATACCTTAAAAACAATTCCAAATATCTGATTCTCTGTGTTTGCTTAAAATGGCGCGCGAGGTTTAAATTTGAAAACTTACATTTAACTATACAACAATTTTTTAGTGTCAAAATTTGTTGACGAAAAGCTTATGTACAAAACATAATATGTATCCTATAGTGGCATGCATGTTGTTATAAGTATAGTAATTTTAGCTAATATCCCTATGCTTATAACCTGTATACATATGTGTACATTATCAGCAACTAGTACATACATCACGAGTATACACATACAAGGTACAACTTGTACGTGTGCAAGATCTCCATTTAGTTTTATACAGCTTGTACTGGTATATTATAGTTTTTTATGCTGATTGATATCTCTTGAGATTTATGATAAAAAAGATAAATTTATTATCAAAATATAAATTTATTGTTGGTTAGTTGGTTATATAAAATATGTAGGATTTGATGTCTATTTATATTAAAATATCCATCAACTCTATTTAACATATAA
>JAKTSB010000359.1:0-17166 GCA_030579975.1 Blastobotrys buckinghamii (nom. inval.)
ATTTTTTTTTTTTTTTTTTTATCTCTTCTTTATTAATATTTACTTAAATACATATGTAAAATCCAGGTTAAAACTACCTATGACAGCTTAACATAGAAGGTGCGGCTGGCAGAAAAAATATAAGAAAGCCGTTGTAGTATAGTGGTTAGTACGGATCGTTGTGGCCGATCAGACCCTGGTTCGATTCTAGGCAGCGGCAACTAGCTTTACAAGCTAGTCAGTTACTTTTTTTTTATCAAAAGCATCCATGTCTTGATGGTTCCCTAAGAAATTAGATGTCGAGTATTGAAACGCTAACATTACAAGAATTCAGCTTGTATGTTGATGTTAGTGGTTGCTGGGACATTAAAATCTGTGCACGCGAATTTTTTTCCTCAACTTTTTTTTTTAAACCCGGCAAAAAATCCGAAATAAACTAACTACCTGGTACGCGTCTGTTGTTACTGTTTGAATTGGAGAACCCATAAATATATATTAAGATTATACCGATCTTCCGATCGGTGCTTAAAAGGTGTGTGGGTCCCGCACACCATATATAATCTCTCGAAAATTATTTCTGATTTAATCTATAGCTGGTGATTGGTTTGAAATATGACTTAAGAATATAAAGATTTTAGAATTAAATCAATTTAGCTTTGGCTTCTACTCGTTGAAAGTACATCGGAATCCGGATTTGGCGGCCATGCAAGTAGATCATATCAATACATTCTTTGGACTATCATATCAATGGATCCATGTTATGGTGCTGCTTTTCATTTGTCCATCTTTGCTTTCGCTCAAGACAAGCCAGAGTGGGTTTGTAGGATTACTTTTCTCAGCAACATGAATCTAGCTATACCTACAGAAGAAAACATGATTAATTTAAACTCGGTTTGAAAAGTAGCCGGTACAACGCGCTCGCACCAGATGCTGAAAAACATTTCAATATCAACAATGAATAACTTGAGTACAATCCAAATGGAAACAAACCTTGCTAGATTCTCGCATATACGATACAGACAGTTTGATATAATAGACTAACTATGATATATATTTTCTCGTTAACTTAATTAAATTGATTCTCTAGACAATTCTTAATAGAGCTTTACACATGTCGAGTTATCATCTTCCCAATTCATATGCTAACTCCTACCTAGGCCTATCTAGCTATCTTCCGACATATGATATCTATAATTATAAAACACTAACTATATTATACACAATGAGAAACAACACAATTCAAAACTATACCAGGATATCTATCATTTCGACAAACCTATAACTACAAAAATATAATGATTGACTAACTTCCTTGTACAGTTATTAGCTCATACTAAGTAGGTCAAGCACACAATATTAATGTGCTATCATAACTATCACTACTAAACCAGTAGTTCTTTATTTTCAACTGCATGCCTTACGCATATGTTACAAGTGTCCTTATAAAGTTGAATATACAACCAGCTGAATCTAATTTGTAGTAGGCCAAGCTCCATTATGGATGGTTATAAAGTATTATCAGATTGTACATTCGAATCAGATGAGTACCCATGGATGACCGACCGGTCTAATAGTTGGTGAGATGCTCGGACCAGATAGTCAAAATACCCTAGGCTAGCTAATATTGTTGTACAAACCTAAAGTACTTTGCCTTCTACCCCAAAAATAAGTTTTATTGTAGGCTATAAATCTCAGATTAGGGTTTATTAAATTTCGTTAGAAGACAAATCTGTAAATTTATTTGATAACAGCAATATCACACAACTGCTATATCTTAAAAGGTCATGCACTGTTACTTGTCTTTAGATCTAAAATGGGATATAAAATACTATTTAAAGCTGGTGCGGCTCAAACCCCTTAAAAATTCTAAGGAGTAATAAATTTAGCATTATCTTATTCTTGATCCATGCATGCATTCAATATACGTACACCATCCATCCAGGTATACAAGTGCACTAGCTAAAAAAAATTCGTGCAAACTTATAAGAAACTATTCCAGTCATTATAATTAATATACCTTTATATTTACATATATGAGAATCGGCTTTATCCTGAAAAAGCATACATCACTTGGTCAATATATATATGGATATATATGTAGGTCTGTTCATCAGTTAATTTGAGGATACCATGTGGACATAAATTAGTTTTAAATATATATAGATGAACTGTATCTTTAGATTAGATCTATAGTACGTATATATACATTGTTCGATTCTAACCGGTAGCAAACTATAGTATATCCATATATCAATTGCACAACTTTATATATACCTCGAGATTGTCTTAAGCATGTAGCCGAGATAGCAAATTCCAGTTAATGTGTCTATCCAGTTTTTCAAAAATCTATGTATATGGATATATTCATATAAAAGCTTGTTTATAATATGGTTGTATACAGCTGTATAGTCAGTTGATTAATGACCAACCACATGTTCCTGAGGACAATTATTTCGAACAAGTGCTAGTGTATAATTGTTGTAAATGAATCGATCTACTATGGTATACATGTAATACGCTAAGTTAACTACTGTAGGCAATATGCTTACCATTTATCAATATTCTACGTATTATAATCCGGAAATATGCATTAATTATGAAAAACTACTATAGCTTAAGCTCCAACCTATCTACAAGTAAGCAAGTACGCGTTGTATAAACCTTGTGCGTGATACTTAAGTAAGATATTGTAAACCATGGCAGTTGTATAATATTACAATAACAATATTACCATGAGTTATAGATCCGGATACTGGTTGCCACACACACTATAGCTGCGGGCTGTAAGTACCAAGATATCAATATATGTATACAGTATAGATTAATCATAATCAATTAATCGTCAAGCTAAGCTAAATTAAACCTAGCTTTTTTCAATAATCAATCATATATATATATATATAAAGTAGAGCATGATTTTCAATTGCTGTTACCACTCAACTAACCAAAAAGTATACTCCATGGTATATTTTGAATAATTTTGGTACCATTAACATCCTTAATTAATAAACTCGCGCAAAAAGAAATTGATTAAGCCCGCATCGGTGGTTTTTTAATCCGCTCGAGTTAAATTAAATGCCGGATCTTGTAAATGTCGATCCTTTAAATACATATGTTGAAAAAAAAAAAATTTAGGTACCGATCATCCTGGGCCCTGAGAGATGGTTCTATTTAATAAAGTAAAACCCATTGGTGTTTGTGTTACCTGAGCTGTCTGTGCCTATGATAAATCTTTTTTTAAAAAGATTTTTTAAATTTCTATATATTTTGCACTCTTTTATTACTTCAAACCATTAATAAAATCTCAAAATAACCCACCCCCCCTTGAATACAGGCGCTTTTACTAAGTATAGAATGGTTATAGAAAATGATCCAGCAAGCTCGTTAAAAAAACAACAATCAAGCAGCAGTTTAGATAATGCCAGTTTTACGGAAATAGAACCGTATTATTCGAAAAATAGCAAAAATGATAACACAACTACCACTAATGAAAAATTTAATGATGATGTACTAGATCCTGAAACTTTAGACGATGAAGCAAATAGTCCATTAGCAAGAGTGATTACAGGTCTATCACAAGCTGCATCTACAGCATCAGTATCTCATCGATTTAAGGACATTCCTGTATCAATGGGCCGTAATAAGGTTATACCAAAAACACCTGGACATTCAAGTGAATACGTTGTAGAATTTGATGGTCTAGATGATCCAGTACATCCTCACAATTGGCCAAGAAAGAAAAAAATTAAAGCCGCAATAGCATTGGCATCAACCACAATGTGTTTAGCATGGGGATCAGCAATTTATGCAGGTGCAGTTGATATGATCGCTGAAGAATTTGAAATCTCACAAGAAGTATCTCTGTTAGGTATTACATTATTTGTATTTGGTTTTGCAGTGGGCCCAGTATTATGGGGCTCACTAAGTGAATTATTTGGACGGAAAGGTCCAATTCTAGCGTCACAATTTGGTTATATTTGTTTTACATTTGGTTGTGCAACTAGTGAAAATATTCAAACTTTATTGATCTGTAGATTATTCAGTGGTCTGATTGGATCAGCGCCTTTTGCTGTTATTGGAGGGGCATTCAGTGACATGTATAGTGCGAATTATAGAGGGACTGCATTAGCTATCTATTTGAGTGCTGTTTTTATGGGCCCAATTCTTGCACCAATTGTAAGTGGGTTTATCTGTCAAAGCTATTTAGGTTGGAGATGGACTCAATATATTACTGGTATATTTGCATGTTTGGTGTTTGTTATGGATTTATTTATGTATGAAGAAAGTTATCATCCAAAAGTTTTAGTGTCAAAAGCAGTATATCTAAGAGAAAAAACTGGTAATTGGGCCATTCATGCAACATTAGAAAGACAAGAGTTTGATTTTAAACAAATTATTGAAAAGTCAGTGTCAAGGCCAATTAAAATGTTATTCACTCAACCAATTGTTATTCTTATTGGTTTATATGTTGCATTTGTTTATGGTATTTTATATATGTGCTTGGAAGTATATCCTATTATTTTCATGGGTAAATACGGTATGGCTCCACAAATTAGCGAGTTACCGTATTTAGGTATGTTAATTGGAATGATTTTTGGGGCAGGGTACTTAATTTCATTAGAGCCAAGGTATCGGCGTAAAGTGTCCAAAAATAATAACCAAGCAGTCCCAGAAGCTAGAATTGAAGCAATGTTTGTACCTGCAATTGTTTTCCCAATAGGTTTATTCTGGTTGACATGGACAGGTAATTATCCTGAAAAAATCCACTGGATTGTACCAACAATTGGTGGCAGCTTTGTTGGATTTGGATTGATGGGGGTTTTTTTAAGTGCGATTTGCTATTTAGTTGAAAGCTATTTAATGCTTGCAGCTAGTGCGATGGCTGCTAATACACTGTTAAGGTCCAGTTTCGCTGCTAGTTTTCCATTATTTAGTCGACAAATGTTTAATAATTTAGGTGTGAATTATGCTGGCACATTATTAGGTGGTGTTGCAATTTTAATGGTTCCAATTCCTTTCATTTTTAGACTTAATGCCATTAAGCTAAAAAAGAGTATTAAATTTGTTTAACTAGGTAAAATTGCTATCTTCCCCGGCCCTTCCCTCATAACAAAGGCTAAGACATATCGATTGTCAACGATTTTTTTTTTTTTTTAAAGATAGCTATGCATAATTGATTGACTAGCAAAAATTTGTTACGAAAGCAAGGGCCACGTAGCATGATAAAATATAGGAACGCATTTTTATAGAATATTTATATTGCATTGATAGAAAGAAATAAAGAAAGATATTTTAATTATCGATTAAAAAATGATATTAATTAGTTAACAAAATGTTTGACCATAAAAATGGAAAACTATGTAATTAAATGTAAAAATAAATTAAATAATTGTTAAGACTAGTCTTAACTTTTTTTTTCTAGAGAGGAGTATACAAAATTTTAGTTGTGAATGGGTTTTTAAACTTGGGTAGTATTATCCATAGTATCATTTTGATGATCAGTTTGACTCTTTTCACCTTGATATTTACTACTTGGTTGAGCTTCTTTTTCTTGTTCAGCCCATTTACCTGATTTCCATGGTTCAACACCGGATGCAAACATTTGATCAATTTGTTCTAATGTTAATCCTTTAGTTTCAGGAACACAGAAGAAAGTAAAAACAGCTGCTAAACCTAAACAACCTGCAAACACATAACCATATTTGAACCCAATAGAACCAGTAATGAATGGAGTAAAGAAACCTATTAAGAAATTCCACATCCAATTTGATGCAGTTGCAACACCCATACATTTTGATTTGACTCGTAATGGATAAATTTCAGAACAATAAACATAAGCAATTGGTGCCCAAGTAGTAGCGAAACAGAAAATGAAGAAACAAGTAACAGCAATCATACCTTTACCAACTGATGATCTTGATTCTGGATTGTCAACAATTGGTGGATCATTACCATCTAAATATAAAGCTTTGGTACCCAAAGATGCATAAATAATAAAGAAGCAGAACATAGATGCTGCACCATATAACAAACAATTTCTTCGACCAAAATGATCAACAGTATATAATGCAAAGAAAGTGGAAATAAAATTAACAGCACCAAAAATCATTGAAGTTGCAAAAGAATTATCCATACCAATAGCATTGAAAATTAAAGTACCATAATAAAAGAAATAGTTAGCACCAGTCAATTGTTGCAAACCTTGAACAGTAGCCCCAATACACAATCTCCAGAAGATTCTTGGTTCACCAGTGAAAATTTCACCCCAGCCCGCTTTACCAACATCTCGTTCATGTTCAACAGCTGCAGTAATTTGATCCATATTTAATCTGACAACTGGGTCCTCAGGAGTTCGTTTAGAAACATAACATAAACTTTTTCTTGCTTCTTCAAATCTACCTTTAATAATCAAATACCGTGGAGATTCTGGCATCAAACTAACACCAAAGATCAAAATCAACGCCCAAGCGAAACATAAGCCCATTGCAATTCGATAAGAACCGGTATCATTTCGATCATAAGTACCATAGCAGACACCATACCCAATAAAAATACCCAAGGTAATCATTAATTGATATGATGAGACAACTAAACCTCTAACTTCACCAGGAGCAGTTTCTGATTGAAACATAGGGGCAACAACAGATAATAAACCAACACCTACACCACCAATTAGCCGGCCAATAAAGACTTGATACCATTTATCAACAGCAGTAATTTGAATCAAAACACCAACGATATAAATCAAACAACCACAATAAATAGCGATTTTTCGACCCCAAATATCTGCCAATTTTGCAAGGAATAAACCACCAATAGCAGCACCAATTGAAAAAATTGAAACAATCAAACCTGATCGAACTTTTGAAAAATAATATTCACCTTGGTCGTTTTGTTGCCCGAAATTTCTTTTGAACAATCTCATATTAATAAACCCTGAAATAGTACCAGTATCGAAACCGAAAACAAACCCACCAAATGCTGCACACATACATAACATAATAACAAAGATGAACTCACTCATACCTTTATTTTCAGCATTTTGTGCAACTTCTTGTTTTAATTGTTCAATATTTTCATTTCTAGTATCTGGAACATCGGATTGTTCCTTAATACTTGACGAACTACTCATTTTTTTTTGTATATTAAATGTATATGTAGTTCTCTAACTCTTTTAGATCTTTTCTCAAAATTCGTAACGAAATTAAAAAATAAAATAAGAATTTAAAGAATTGAGAAAAACTTTAAAGAAGAATAGGAAAAAGCGAAGAAAGAAAAAGATAGAACTGAAGAATAATGGGAATTTGCTAGTTTTTATAGATTTATTATAAAAAAATATTATAGCTCTACTTATACCAAGCAATGAAGAAGAAGCTTTAATTGTTCAAAGTTGAAAGGAAATACCAGTTAAGAATGATTCTTTTTTTTTTTTTTTTTTTTTTTTACTTTTTGTGAAACCGTTTATACTTTTTTTAGACTGCTTGGAGGTTTTCTTTTGTTATTTATTTCGGGCTCTAGACTGGCTAAGTCAACTTAAAACAGGGTCCATTTAAGTATGTTCTACGCCAAAACTTAGCAGCCTTAAAAAGTATCCTCTGAGAGCTGAAGGAGTCTATTAAGCTTGAGTGATTTCTTTTCATAGGCCTCGGTCTTTCTAGTAGCCTCTCGGCCGGAGAAACTGTTACAACTACGCTTAAAGAAAAAACAAAAAAAAAAAAAACAGGTGAGTTGTTTCATAACGCTTTTAGTATTCCTACACTTACTAATAAACTATATATATGGGATTTGAATTATTAGACCTCTTAATTTGCAAGCATCAAATTATCTGCATATTTTAGTTATGTAATTAATAAATGATTGAATCCCCCAATTTAAAGGATTTAAAAGTATTGATCTTTACAACGTATTGTCATGGTCATAGATACTATTAATAATCGGAGATAATCTAGTATCTAAGGGATATAAATATATATATAGTGGTACTAATGATGGTCACAAAGAACCAACCCCATGGGAAAGTCCTCTTTAATATTTAAACGGTTTAAACTTTTTTATTTTTTTTACTTACTCAATTGTAGAACTCTTAAGGCTTTTTGTTTTTGCTACTACTATAGAATTTTCGTTTTTATTGTATTTACGAGATCCCTAAAAGCCCGACTGAAACTTTCAATTTCTGCTCAAAAGAAATGATTTTAGCTTTCTAGCTATAGATCTGGATACACCTCTACAGAAAACTTGAACATCGAGGCAACAGCTGCTAGCTTTTAGTGATATATACGAAATGTATCGATCCATCCGGATACATGCTGCAGTGAAAATGATTTACACCTAAGCTTCGCTTTCTTTACGGTTTTTCAGGATTAATATTATTAGGCCAGAGGTGTATATCATCTTGCTATAGTATAGTTTGCCACCTGAATCTCGTTTTGTACTCTTTTTAAGGGTAGCACTATCATAATACTACTATCGTACCATGATCGTGATTGATGTATAGCTCATGAAATCTTAAGAATCAAATTTTGCATAAATCTTAAACTTAAGGATACTCTAGACTCTTGATCCTCCTGATTCTCGAGATCCTGATTTCCTTTTTTCTCTAATTAATTTTTATTCTATATCATTTATTTTAAATTATTAGTTATTGGATTTCCTTTTTTATTTTTGTTTTAAGTTGAAAGGATATATGGGGATTTCAAAACTTAAGCTAGAAAATTTACAAGCTTTACTTCACTATACTACTATATTAGTCGAAGCACTATTTGAAAATAAATCGGGTTTTTAACCACTGTGAATTCAACTATGGCAGTGGATATTTAACATTATATACAAAATTATTATTGAGTAGTTATAAAACATATCAATTGTTATTTAGAGCTTAATTCTCACCCCATCTTTACGTCCATGATGATGTAGATTGTATTTTTTTAGTAAGATTCCAAAACACGTCCAGGTTGTATGCTATACTAATCTAAAGCAAGACTAAAAATTTCTTTTTATCTTAGAGTTTTCTCGGTTCAGGTGGAAGTGATTATTAAAAGATTACGAATCATCCTAAATAGTTAAACAAAAAAGTTACAACAACGTTGCAAATTTAGCTAGCTTAAGATTTAAATTTGGAGCTTATCGATTGATCGTTCCCGAACGTTAAAAACTTTAGACAGTCATCAATTGACTCGCTAATAAAAAATTTTAACTATAGTATACCATATCAATGTGTATATTTGCAACTACTATAAGATCTGTATTAAGTTGTGTGTAAACTATTAGGTTAATCGAAAATAGCACATTTTCAAGTATAGTAGAGAACGCTAAGAATACCTGAGGACCATTATTATTATTCTCAGCCGATACCATCCATAATAGCTATCTGTTAATAGGACACAGCAGATAATCGTAACCCACTACATCATAGATAAATATTGCCTCGACTATTTTTATTACCTGTAGCAGATTCTAAAACTTCGTTGTTAAATGTTTGCGCAGAGATGACTGCTAGATCCATCTTTAACAAAGAACTTAACTCTTCAGTTGAATCAAGCGGTGATAGAACCATCATAAATTTCAAGTAGGCACTGCGTGATGCACATTGCGCGGCTTAGAAGATGAGTGACACTCTAGCTGTACAAGTACATTGTAGCCCATGCCTTTGAAGGCAGCGTAAATTCTCAAGGGGTCGAGTCTGTTCGCTTTCGCAATTTACTCAAATTGGCGGCCGGCCTGCTCTTGGGGCAGCTGAGCCAACAAACTATGAAGTGCTCGGGCCGGCTAAGCAAAAAAAAAATTTTTTAACATTGTATAAAATATTGTTCTACTATACATACTAAAAAAGAACAAGAAAAAAACAACAAACACAAAAAGAAACGAAGTGCATTTTCGCAAGTGCTCAGTCTAGCTAAATATTATAGTCTACTTATATAAATGGATATAATTATAATGAGGCTGAATACTTGTTATAAATGAGAGAGGATTCATATCTCTAAATTACCGAAGTCACCATGAATCAAAAAAAACTTGAATTATAAGAAAATGGTTGGTTTGTAAATTCACTACTCCCGTATTTATTGATTATAATGTTCGATATTGTGATATCAATATCGACTTCAAATTATACGCATGATATATGGATGTATTTATTCTTGACCTATCAGCTCAGATCGATTCCAGTTCACTCCGGATAAAGTACTCAATCCAATATAAACGAATTAGCTTAAATTTAGTTCAATCATATAAGCTTACTTTAGATTTAAATAGCAAAAAAAAACCCCTATTAAGTATAGTAGTAGCATGACGGCCGCCCTATTTTAAATTTGTTTTGCAATTAAGGATTCCGTATTGAAATAGCTGCAATGTTTAATTTATATATATATATATTATAATATCTATTTAGTATTATTAGTTATTATAGTTCAAACTATTTACCAAACCGATCGATCGAGATATCATGCTTTATTATTTTGGCAAATCTAAACCACTAGATAAGGTTTATGGTAATTAATATTTCAGTTAGTTAAATTTGAACCACTCGTTTATAAGCATATTACTATAGTCAATCCTTCATTATATGAAATAATATATATATATACAAAATCGACGAAATATGAATATTGATAGCCTATATATGTATATATAGACCGGTATGAAAACCGTTTTCTGTTCGTATTCATCATATTATGAATACTAATTTGGCAGATGTCCCTGTCTAGAGCCGATTATGCATGAGCGGATGTTATATGTATACTATTAGACTTCCTCCATAGGTTTGGTATTGCCAGTATCATCATATATATATATATATATATATGCGAGTTCCCTTCATATGTTTCATTATAGAATATATACTAATTGCAGTAATCTGGGTTGATTGAATCAATTATAATTATAACTAAGTTTATACTTGGGGTTTTCACTTTTAAGTAATGGATTGTTACATAATGAGATCCAAATAAAGTTAATATATATATATATGTATAATGGGGATTAAATTGATTTTAAAGCACTTCTTAACTGATCGCAGTATCGAATATTCTTAAAGCATTTCTGAATTGTTTGGGAATCTATTATTAAAATTATCAAATCAATCAATCAGTCATCTCATCTCAAGATATTTTTATAAAGCGTTATAATGTTAATCGATGTTTAATGATAAAAATGACTGTTTGAATAAACTAAAAAGGGCCGCTGATAATGACGGTACGGTCCGATATATAGCATCGAATGTTTACCGGCACATCCCCTGAGGAGCCATTTAATTAATCCATTATAATATATCCATTTATCAAGCTAGTACCGTTTGCTATCTTATATTGTAAATAGTGTGAGGCTATTGATAGGCATGACAATCAAGGCTATAGGACCCTGAGTTTGGTAGTTGTGTTCTTAGGCTAATAGTAATATGCATAGCAATAGTAATAATAGAAGCTAACATATTTAATCAGATAATATCCTATTTAAAAGTACGATTTGAATATGCGCTCAAAAATTGGTGAAGTAATTTTAAAACCGTTGTAAGTGAGTCAGAAAATCAAACCTGATCCGTTGGATCTATGGATAGATCATTGACTCTTTAGGCCCATATGCATTAGAAAATTACCCTGATAATATACTTCTAAAACGTTATATTCATTGATGCTCGGATAGTTTAATTAATAATCTGCCATTAGCCTTACTGTCTTTAGTAGAATTTGAACTTGAACCTACTCAATTAAGAATAACTCCAGATTTCTGATGGGTAAAAATCTACATAGGAGAAAACCTGCCCATGGTAGTGGGGGAGGTTGCTTTCAACCTGTTTTCAGTATACATTCTATAGAGCAATTTACTTGCGTATGGTGATACCTATGATGATAATAACGGATACAGAGCATATCACATAGCATATTGTAAAATATTATAGTAGAGTCTGAACATATAATAGGAATTCCCTATCGGGCCGGATAAAATTCATGGGGTGATTCTTTATAATTATTTGTTTATTATTTACATGTATGTCATTGATTGAGGCTCCAAATTTCTACTCCATGTCAATGTTCGTGTTTGTTTTATATATGACAAATCACACAATTTTTAAAGTTCGTTTTAAAAAGCATTTTATGTCTAAAAGGTAGGTTTCAGAGTGAACGGTTTTTATTCTCCTCTGATTATTACGATGTATTAATCCCTCAGGATATCGATGGATGTTCTAAATATCACAATTCAGAATAATAAATTAGATTTTTACATATAATGTGTATAACTGTACATTAATGATATTCTATAGCTACATATATGATTCCGTATATATGGCAGCTCAAATAAATACTGATACAACCAGTATGTTATGATCATTATTTTTTTTTAAAAAGAGGAACTCCTAGAGTTTAACTCATCATTTTTGTATTTATGTACCTGGATAATATTATTGATATTTGGGTTGACAAAAAGCCTAGGTTAGACAAGCCCACAGTCCAGGGGAAGATTGTTACAATAAAAAGACGCAGACTTGCTCCGATGGTAATTTTTTCGCAACGCCTGAAAAGGCAATTTTTTCGCAAAAACGGAACAATTGTTCTTTAATCCTCAATAAAACTTTACGGATCGAGCGGTCAATTTTTTAACACCTCTATCTATTGTTAAAATTAAATGATCATTCAACTGTGTGCAATAGTGATATTGTAACCAGTTAGCCATATATTTTAAACTTGAATAGTTTTTTGCTGATTATATGTATACATTACCGCTACTTCTCAAGTAAATATATAAATCTCTTATACTCACCAAAAGGGGAAGTACATACTACAAATTAATCTAAAATTCAAAATCCAATAACACATTTGAACTGATAGGATACATCTCACCTGGTGTATCTTCGGAGCTCTATGTCATTTAAATTTACTAAGCCACAAGAATTTTCTCTGTATGTCCAAATAAAAACATCAAAGTCCAACTTCTTGAAATTATAATATTTGGATAATAAATCTCAGCTGCTAAACCCCGGAAAAATATATTACCGATATCAACTAACAACTGATTCATGTACTCAAAATAACATGATTTTTTACATTAAGTATGTTACAACTAGCTGGGATACTCGACTACTGTATAAAACTTCAATTTCTCCAGAAATTTAAGACGTCCAAAAAAGGATCCGATCCATATACCTTCTATATACAGTATATTATAAGTAAGCAACGAAAAAAAATAATAATAATAACATGAGTTCCATCATTTTATCCATGGCGCTTCGACTGAGTTTAGACTGTATCCATATATGAATTGGTTTATGTTAAAATTCAGCACTTCATACTTACTTTTTCTCAGCCTTCAAGCGTTGATCTCGAGGATTTAAATCGATCGGATCCATGATCGACCGTTTACCTCATCTGTTTAAGACATTAAAGACTGTCCTATAGAGCTTTTATCCCATATATGGATACCATATGGTATACTATCAGTGTGGATATGTATACTGCCATGGTGGATTATTATTATTTTTTTTTTTTTTTTTTTTTTTGGTTTAATATTAAGCTTAAGCTGATGGATCAGATATTACTCCCGGAGAGATACTTTGTGACGTCGATCAGTTTAACAACGTGGATACTAACTTGTTAATCCAATGTTATCTACCTAGTACTTAAGCTTTATATACTGTATGTATAGTAACAGCAGGATGATTCAACGACCACTTAAATTTTTGCAAGCCTGCCAACTTTGAGCCTCACAGTTTGAGGTTAAATGAGCTACTATTATAAGCTGTGATCGATGAGCTTGTCGGAAAATCTTTTGCATGATACATCCGTACCCTACAGTAAAATTTTGCTGTAAATTTTATGAATGTAAGACTCTAAAGAGGGAATTTTTCACAATTTTTGAGCTTGAGATTTTTTAGTAAAAAAGACCATTAGATCAGGGTGGTTACGGGATGATCAATTGAAATAATTAGTCTGGACCATGGTTCAAAGTAAAGTGGTATTATTCTAAGCAGCTTTATAAATTTAAATCATCTGAGCTAACTATTTTAACACTCAGCAGAAATAATTTTGAATATAGTAGGAAACCTGACCTTGATTTTCATGGATTAAAAGAATAATCCGGATAGAATGAAAGCATCTGCACCGCCAGTTGTTTATATATTTGTCAAAAATTTCTTTCAAGTCTAAATTCGTCTAAGTAATATCAAAACTATATGTGCTTCATGGGTATAAAGAACTCTCATATATATCAGGTACAAGTACGTGTGGGCCCAAGCTTTGAAAGAAGGCAGGCTTGATCTCGAGTCAAAATTTGACTTCTACTAATGATCACCAACAATGATATCCACAAAATGAGTCCTTGAGGGTCAGGCATGGGTATTCTATTGTATAGACTCAAATTAAATTTAAATCCGTTTTAACCTAATTATTTTAGAAACAGAGACACTATTGTGATTTTTGGTACCTTGAACTTTAAATAAGCTTAATGGTACACAGAGTTAATTCACAACATTCATGCATGGATATGGTAAATGTTATAATGAGCCTCGAGGATCCTAGGCCTACCAACCCTAACAGCTGCCCTTTAAAAACGCCACAACATAGAATCCCGGATTATTATCTTATTTGATATTCTATCAACTTATCGAATTACCTCCTTTTAAATATATTTTCCTAAGATTTAAATTACCTACCAGTACACTTGAACTATCCATAGTGAAGACATGGTCTTTAATTGAATTTGTTTTGACGTGGGCTTTTCAAGCCTATAGACCTGAACTATAGCTTCTAATCGAGGCCGTGTACTACCGGTATCGGATTATTAAATCTGAAACTTTCTTATGCATATGTAAGTGGGATGAGGTCGCGATCGATGCACTTAAAACTTTAAATCGAGATTACCCGACCCGGATTAATTATATAATTTTCCACTTCAGGCCTAATAAATGATCTATAATAGATTGATCTCATTATAATATTGATTGTGTAACAGTCGGCCGAGGACATCTCCGTTCACCCCCCATTATGCAACCACATTAACTTTTGTCTATATATATATATGAATAGAATATAAGGCACAAAGGTGAATTTGCATATTTATCTTCTTATATCCCAAACTGGTAACGCCTGAGCATACAAAGATCAGCTCAGCTTAGGATATACCCGTTAACTGTTGTATATAGATCCATACAAGAGTATTCGGAGTTAACTTATTTTAGCTTCCTTACGGCTTATTATATGGTTATACAGATATCGATCACCTCAAACTCTTTAATATATACTAAGCTAGCTAAGATTAATATTTCTTGAGATGATCTTGGGACTTATAATACAGTAATTAAGTTAACAAGTGGCAAGTTTTGCCTTATTCAATACTGTATACGTAGACCTGCTACATGTTACTAATAAAAATTTGCTAGCATAACTCAAGCCTAATTAGTAATGAAACATTTTAATATTCAATACCAGCTCACAAAAAGCCCAATTTAATTTCACACCTAATTATTAAAAAATATTACTATAGTTTACTTGCTACATTGTTAGTGCACATGCTTTTCCTTTCAATATATAGCTCCAATTACCATTGGTACCCTGCAACCATGATAATTTAAGAATGTTTGGCCTATTGAGTTACGTACAGATCTGAAAGGTTATATATACTACAAGTCTTCCGTTTCCAGTATAATGATGATACATTAAATGATACCTACGTGAGATTTGGTGGTGGTGCTTCTTCTAAACGTTTTAAATCGGACAATGAACACTATAGATATATATATATATATATGATATAACCCGGATACAATGTGCAATTACCAATTTGGTACAAGAAGGGGATAAAAAACAATTTAGAGTCAAACCTTTGAATGAAAAAGAAACATTGAAAAAAAATTACCCCTCACTTTACATATGCTTAAACACACTCAAGCCTAAAAAAAAATTTCAATAACAAAAATGAATTAAATTTACCCCTCCCCCTACATATTTTTCGGCCTATCAAAGGCCCTGACATTCAGGGAACGTTAATTGGTAATGAGTTAAGCTGTCTATCACCGGAAAAATTTTTCAAAGTAATGATGGTCCTCAAATCTGGTTTAGGTCACAGTGTATACATATCCAGCTCGGATTAATTATTGTTGGAGCTTGTAAACAGACAAACTGCTTGGTTGAAATGTGCATTATATACATCCGATATATATTGAGAAATTACAAGATCTTGAACTTCAAAAAAAAGATATCACTACGTAAGTTGGTGAAATCGGAGCCATATCGCATTGAAAAGATGGGGAAACTTGAATAACGAGGCGTAGCTAGTTAGTTTTGGGTGATTATGCTTATATTTATTATAAAGATCATACTGGACCGATAGTTACAGGCTACAGGCTCATTCACTATAAAGACTTCCCTAAGTAGAGCGTTAAATATTAGAATCCATTGACTTTTTTTTGATTTGACAATTGCAATGAATTATGAAGTTAACTAGCCTTAAAATTCTACTAGACTTGGCTACAAAAGTCTTGAGTATCAGCTAGTCTGCCTTATTAAAAAAGTTGGATCTCAGGAGTAGAATTTAATTATAAATTTGCGTGGCATAGGCACTTATGTAATTTATTTATTATAGATGCTATTTAATAACAACACAGGTGTTGGGATTGATATCTATATTTATATAGGATGTTTGAACTAGAGTATACACTCATGAGGAGTTTATTCTAGATCAAATAATGTAATAGACGAGAGGTTAGCTTTGTAGTTGTTTATATGCATTCCCAGTAAGTTATTGGTACTTAAATTACTATCCATTCGATTTAACCTTTCAATTTAAAATTGATTAATTATTTCAATATGATTGCGGCTATTGTTAAAAAGATTAGTAGTAAGGGCACTGATTAAATTCAAAATTCTAGTAGAGCCCCTTTTCATCAATTGATTTAATTAGTGAGTTCAGTATTTCATGAAATAATTAGGTAGGTATATATTGAATACAGAGTTAATGATTAAGGATTTGGTATAAATTTTCACAGCCTGGGTTTACTTAGAATGGACTGGATGCCGTAATTGTATATCAGCCTGTGGAATTATATATCCCAGAGTATTTTACTGAATTGGATGTAGATGGCTGACCTGGTCCTAGACACTCAAACTACCTACGTGCATGAAAGATACCGAATGTCTAACCTTCGCCAATGCAAAAGCTTTTCTTATACATGAATCCTTAAACATCATTCTCCAAAAACAA